>JAPYZC010002245.1:0-42936 GCA_030522665.1 Ichneumoninae sp. A BG-2022a
AACAACAACAACAAGAAAAAAAACAACAACAACAATAAAAAAACAACAACAAAAACAACAATAACAATAAAAAACAATAACAACAAAAACAACAACAATATCAGAAGCCGATCGGCAGAAGACAATCGAAGGTGTAGCGACGACTACAACAACGAGACACCTTGGGACACGCGATCTCACCACCGACCACCGGCCCACCGACCAATCTACGATACAACGTGTTAACCGGAACCCATCCCCTCGTGACGATTGAACGCTGATCGGGTAAGTGGTCGACAATTGTTCGGTGCGCTCTGTCATGTATGCCTTCATTGAATAGTGTCAGCTTCTTCGGGTTGTCTCGTCGAAGGTAAATTTTTTTCTTTCCTCTTCTCTATCTGTCGATAGCAGTGATCGATTCCACTCATGCGATACCCGGTAGCCAACAATTTTAGTCCTCGTCGAGTGAATTTCGGTGAATCCTTAAGCGGCGATAAAAATACACTGCTTTTTCATCCGCTATCGGGCGTCGCGTCCTCCTTATCTCGGCGTTCTTCGAACCGACAATGTACGCCGGAAGTCGATTTCACCCCGGAGTGCTCCTGGAGGAATGCCAACGATTACTGGCCTGCACCGCTACGTGGCGGACCACCTGACACTTGTACCGCCGTGACTCGTAGTGTGCCCGGGAAACCTGTTGAGGATGTGACTTGTACCCTTATTTCGTAAACCCCCCCAGGAATCATATCGGGATCTCGTTCTGTACGTATCGTACCCTTGTCAGCGTACAAGGATCTGCTCTTATCCTACGCGAAATGTGTGTGTCCCACGGCTTAGAGTGTAAAACCCAGCGAGTATTCTGGCGTTGTCGCGAAGGTTTTCATCGCAAGGACGCGGATAGCGCGATGCATCAAGATGATTATCGAAAACCCGATTATGCATTATGGAGACGAAGAGGGAAGAGGCAGCAAGGAGCTCTCTATAATGCCGGAAGTTGCGGCAACTTCCGGCCTCCGTATGTTACACCTCATTTGCGCCTCCATCAGGCACGGTTCATCCACCCACCGCGCACCCACCGTCGTGCTCGCACTCGTATGTCTTTAAACTTTTCGGCACAGACTACGGATCTGGCGGCGAATAGTTGTCAAGATAGTTGGAAAAAAGTTGTAGTGCGGAATGAGAGTGTGGCCTCGGTCGGCGGCATTCTCGATTTACTTCCCGTCGTTTATGAGCTTCCGCTTGATGCAGTGCAACCGTTGCGCAGCCACGGAACGCGGCTCGCGAGCGAATTAACCACCCCCGCTACAATAAGAACCTCCCCAGCGCGAACCGAGTACAGTGGAAGTTACATACCTTATTATTTATCGCTGACATCGTTCTTCCCCGGTGAGTTAGCGGATTCACTCTTACCCGCTTCTTTGTTTCCTCACTGCGGAACGACCCAACCCCCGCCTGGTTCCTCATGCGGAGAAGCCGCCGGACCGCCCTCGGTACCCCAGACAGCCAGGGTATTGCCCGCTTGATCCTGGTGGTCGTTAACCATCCGATACGTCCGCGAAGCAATAACAATCGTTCCTTCTCGTCCCCGTTCCCGACAATATGTGTACGAAGATTGAAAGTTTATCCGGGAAGAAGGATCATTGTGGACAAGCTCTTGGATTCCACGTTATCGCCAGGCTTGTCTTTCGCGCCTTCCGCGGAGTGCAAATACCGACGGCGAGGGGTTTTTACGATCACGAAGGCACGTTCTGACGTTGACCAGCTAAGTCGCGGCGTTTTCGTCGTCTCTTTGCCCTCGGTAGCAATGACACGAACTCTGTCATTGGAGTGCGGTATGGATTAATGGTCCATCACTCGAAATCGTCGGTACGATAGTTCCGCGTCGGTCAGGATGACGCGCATCACCGCACTCAGTCCCCCTCGCTCTCTCACGGTGGACAATTAAATAAAACTATGTTTATTGATTGATTGCTGATGATTGGCGTACACAGCGCGTTAACAGATACGCTACCAGTACGGCCACCGTCCAGCACCATCGTTCCGGTTCTTCAACAGCACCCTTCTCGGCTTTATACTATTGTTCACCCTCCTCACTCGATATCCCCTATTCCCTCACTCATAGCTTTATATTCCGTTCCGTCCGCACTCTCCGCACGGTAGTAGCGAGGAGGCTTCAAGCCCGACTGAGCTTCACCCGTTCCTTCAAATTGCCTGCTGATGGATTTCTGTATTGACCGTTCGATTTTCGACGCCGCTCCCGCTTCTCGCTCTCGTCGATGCCCAACCCATTCAGCCGCTGCGCCTACCTCACCCACCGATTGTTCCTCGGCAATGAATCGAGACCTCTACCTTTTTTTTTACTACTGCCGCAGTTCAAGCATGTGCCCCGCGTGTACTCGCGGCTCTGACATTCGAGAATCCTTTATTTCGTTACACTCGAGTCGTCATAAAATGCCCAGGTTTTTTTTTAACCTCGATTGGGATACACGATCGGGTAAAACGAAGCATGCTGCACCGATAAACGACTATTCAACGCGTGTCAAAATGTTGTGTGTTTTTTTTTTTTTTTTTTTTTTTTTTTTTTTCGTTTTTTTTTTTTTTTGGTTTCGACTAAAGGCGGAAGGAGCACTTCACTGAAAGGAACGAGACATTTTTTTTTTACGGAAAACTCGGATGAAGAGAAGATCGACCACGACTCATCAAAGTTCGCGTCTCCTCCACTTTCTTTCGCTCCTTATGCTAAACTTTCGCGCTGGATTATTGCCAATGAATGCTCGAGCGAGGGGAACTTACCTACCTGTTGATAATGGGGTCGTAATAACTTTCTTATGCATCTTACGTGCTCCCGACGGTGACAACGCGTTCTCCGTCGTTCCAACTTCTTACCCTGTTATTAAAAGTGACCACTTCATACCCATCAAGCCCAACGTCTCATCGCTTTTTCAACCTTCAGTGAAACCGAGCATTAAGTCTCAATTACAAAGAGTATCTCAGTTACAGACGCGACTCCTGATTGAGACAAATCTGACGTAATACCGAATTATTGTTCGAGTGGACGAACAGAAATGGCACGAAACTGACTCCTGTCTGTAAAGAAGCTTTAATCCACTTCCGCGTCCCTCCAATCAATAGATACAGAAGCTAACTCTTTGCATTCGCCAACAATTATTCGGCACCCTTGAACAAAAAAAAAGTTGATTACAGTTTTCATTACCGACATCGGTATTTCACCTCGCCTCAAGCGCTCGCTAAAAACTCTCTCAATGACAAAAATCCGTTTCTCGTGAATGCGTCATGAAAACCTATCAAATCCTTTTTCAACTCATGCAATAAATCCCGGTGAGATCAACGAAGCTGTTTGTACTTTTTTTTCTCTCCTCCTATCTTTTTTCTTTTTTTCGTTAAAAACTTTCAAATTCCGCTCGAATATCGGTTCGATGCACTGGAGTTTAATTCCTCTTTCTACCTCAAAGCTCGGCTAACGGCGTGCTCAGTTTTTCTCGCATTTGCACGACATTGAGAGGGGGTCTGGGCGAAAGGGTTGCGCTTATGTATAGAGGTAGGGCGGTGCTTTATTGCAAAAACTCCAAAGCGCAGCAGATGTTACGAGTTCTTGTCATGTCAACGCCGCGAACTAGAAACCTCCGCGTGGCTTTAACCTCGGGTGCAAGCTCTCCGGTCCGCATATCCGCTATGAAATTTCATTCGAAATGGGAATACGATGATAGTCTCGTTTTGGTCAACCCCGGCAACGGACGACGACGTGAATTATACCGGGTGGGAAAACTCGATATGAACGAATGTGGAGTGTGTAACAGCCTGGTATTGGCTATCAGAGGATTGTGTAACGTATCTTCGGCGGAATTGGTATGGCAAGTCTAAAACTTCCTGGTAGACATTTTCGGACCACATCGAAAAAAAAAACATCAGATTTGGCGCTATGTACAAGAAACTCCGAATAATGCCCCATTGCGTTTTTAATAACATTCCTATTTGAATTTTATTACCATTCACCGGACGCGATTAGTTCCATATCGCGAATGATAATGCAACGCGAGTGAGAATATTAATTCAACGAATGTCGAAAATTATCGATGCACTGAATTCCATTCGCATAAACGGGATTAATCCCATTGTGTCAATGAGTATACCCGTGGAATTATCGGTACCGGACGAATTCCGAATCGTTATACCGACGCTACAGCTAATTCATACGCAACATACGCTAATTCGGCGGTCGTGATTACATAATTCCAGCGCGGTTAATAAATCATACGGAATTGATGATATATCGCTCGAGTTTTGTCCTCGACGTCATTACGCATTGCATTTTTGCCAGCTTATTTCCAGATAAAAGCAACAACAACGCAAAGAATCAAGCAGAAACGTTTCCTTCGCAAAAAAAAAACTGTCCCAGATTTGAGTGACACGGAGGTCGCACGTGGGCAATGTCCATTCCGAGTCGATGTAACATTCATCGAAGTCTACCGTCGAGTGATAGAATATGGATAGACTGTGCCAGCCAGTAGAGAGATAAAAATGGTCAAAAAATCAGGCACGTGGAATTCTGCCGTAACTAGAAAAACGGCACGTCGCTGGCTGCCGTATGCCAAAACGCCATATCGAACCTGCTTCGGCTGAATTCTCTGTGACGTCACTTCCAGTTTGAAATCGCGTTTTTCGATCGGAAGTGACGTATTTCCGGCACGACGTCACTGTCGGTCGAAAGATGAGATCATCAAACCGGAAGTGACGTTCTAGTGGAAATTTGTTATTTTTTCTCTGAAACGTGTGAATTTAGAGGATGCACGAAAGTGTGTAAAAGAACACCTCAAATGTATTTGGAGTGGACTCGAGCTAGATTCATGGTCTCCGAACAATATTCGCAGACAATGAATCTACGGAATAGAGCACCAATACGATGTCCGGTGCAGGCGCAGTCATAACATTTTTCGTCGGGCCGATATGTTGAAGCCGTCTCAATACCGGGGTCGGGCCGAGCTCCGGGTGGAACCGTCAGCAACTGTTGCGGTCCGCTGCCCGTGTCGATGGTCAAATCTCACATGGGTCATTTCGCGGATTGCGTGCGCATTTTATCTCGAAAACGTCGACAACATCGGCACCTTTCCAGCACCCCCCGTCGTATATTGAAGTATGCATGTGGTGCACTTGGTGACTCAGTGTACAGCGGTATCGCGCAGAAGGCGTCCCCGGTGGATTCGCAATTGGTTCGCACGTATACGCGTATGTCCACTTTTCGCGCCGAGAGAGGTGTCTCTCACTGCCGGCCATCGACAGGTGGTGGAAAGCATACAGCATGCACTCTCTTGGTATGCACGATCCAAGCCACAGTCGTGAGCCCACCGAGGCCCATTCACTGGCTATTCTCACCGTTGCGGCGCGCATCGAGTGAGTCTCCGCTCGACCACTTGCCCCCTTATTCGTATCGGCTTATCCGTATCGTATGTCGCGCGGATTTTGATCGCTGGAGAACCGTTGCGGATTGGACTGCTGATTTCGGTCGTCTCTTCGGTTCTCTCGACGCGACTGTTAACGTGGGGCGCGGAAACGTTGATCCGTGAAATGTTGACGAAATTGTCGAACAAACGTATCGTTTCATAATTAATTACAACCCGTCCCACCTACGCTGATGTCCAACTGCAGAAGCAACGCAGATGAGAAAGGCGGGTAAACAAAAAAATCTAGCAATCAGCGTTGTCCCTCGAAAAACAAAAAACAAAAAAAAAAGTTTCCGCGATGGAACGAGAATAGTTTGGGCGAGCACTCCGCCCATTATCGTCATCCATAGTCGCCTTTTTCCCCCTTTTTATATTCATACCGTATTTGCTTTATTTTTATCGGCCTCTATCTTTTTCTTTTCTCACCTTTCTCTCGTCTCTTCCGCTTCCCTCCTCCCACCGCTCTCCTAACGATCGTGTTTTAGGTGGAAAAAAAAGTGAAAAAAAATTGGTATACAGGCACCGCTGGTGGCGGAGCGCTTCGTCGTCGAGAAGCTCGTTTTCTCTCTTTCCTCCCACCGGCGGGCGCCGTCGCAGCCAAGGACAATGATAAAGAAAGCTTTTAAGTCTGGAATATCGGTCGGGACCAAATACTTGACGGTGAAACGTGGCGGCGCACTGCTGCAACGGTACGAAGTATTGTCGGAGTCCGTGGACTCTTCCACTTGCCACTGCCGGCTGAACCGTTCCATTGGGAAATCCCTGCTGTGTGTATTACGCTTCGGGATGAAGGAAATTGAGTGTATGTATGCCCGTGTGTGTGTGTGTGTGCGCGTTTGCGCGTTTGTGTCTTTGTACGTAAACTCAATTTATCTCCCTCTCTCTTTATTCCACCGAGCTGATAAATCTTAAAGCGTTTCGCTCCGAGAAGACGAAACTGCGTACAAATATTCGGTGATTAACTGCGAATCGACATCAGTTGATGTAGCGAGAAAATTAGGCCTACGAAAAACAGTTTTGCGATTGTCGAGCGTGACTTCTTAGTAAGCAGTCGCTTGTAATGTTAAACGTTAAATGGTTTTCACGTTTTCTCTGATCAACATTTTTGAGCATCACGCTGCACTGATAAAAAAGTACAGTTGAATCAACTAAGATTCAGGCAGGGATGTTCAAATAAATATGTAGTTGCTCGAACAAAATATTTTAATCACTCAAAAATATTTTTGTGAAATCACCCAACAAATTGTTGAAATAACAATTTTTTTGGCTGTATCAACAAAATATTTAGTTGAACGTCCCTGACCGAATATTAGTTACTTGAACCCTATTTTTTTTATCAGTGTGTGACGAGGTCTGGAAAAGCCCTGGCGACGCATTATCAGATTTAAAATTTCTATCAACGGATAATACTAATATTGATAATGGAACTATCAAATTGTGTAGAAAATTGACTACTCGGTTATCACGCATTTATGTTCGTTACTGATTTTCATATCACAATTATAAATGCTTGCGTATCGGTGTTCGTCGCTGCACGTGATTTTACGTATAATAACCGACCGGTGATACGGGAACGCCGAAAATATGTTGTAATTTCTTCCATATTCAGTGCATTAGAGTATGTACCCATAAAGAGGATGCGTACGCACCCCTGCCACCTCCCCCGTTCATCCCGCGTCCGCGCCGCGCTCTCACCTCTTTCATCGCGCTTCAGCATCCCTGCTTGTATATTTATTGCTATGGGTTTCGGCACAAAATACCGCGGCCCGCCGGAATTTATCGCCGCACGGTGCACACATAGCTCGGGTTCTGCGGTAGTTTTATATCTATTTTTAAAATTCCATACCCTCTCAGTACAATCAAACGCACGTTGATTTTTTTTTAATTTTATTAATAGACTCGTGATTTGGCGTCGCGCTTTTTTTCACCCTTTGAACGAAATCCGTCCATCGAACCGGCATACAGGTGTTCGCCAGAGTGACGAATTTATCGCGATAAGGAACCCTGGTTTCTGTACATTCGTTTTTGTTTTTCAATTTATTTAACTTATTTTTTATTTTTATCGGTGGCCATTTTAACCCTTAACTCTTCGGCTGACATCGTAGCATGTGTATTATCGCTTTGTGCGTTTGTCATATTCGACTGTGACGAATGTTTATTCAACTTGAGACGAGAAACTTCTGCGTGCGGTGGCGTACATATGTCACACATACAAGTGATTTACCTTGAGGTCAGTGTGTATATCGCAGAGTCGAGCACTCGCGGGCTATGTGTCTCGCATGGCGCAAACGGCTTCAATGCCCGACAGCAATGCTTTGCGGCATCGTCGGTGACGTCGCGGCGCACAGGCCAGAAAGTTCAGCCCCGACGACACGATGGCTTTTAGCGCTAGCCGGCACCGTCTCGGTTAAAAATGCTTTCACGCTCGTGTCCGTCGGCGGACGAGTTTCCGCGGAGTTCGACACACGTTTGTTTCGGACCGAACCATCCACCTCGACGGCCGAGGTGGATGGTTCTCTCTCTTTCTCTCTCTGTACTCATTCTTCTGATTTTTTTTATTTACTTTGTTCCACCTCTCTCTACGTCTCGCGCACTTTTTCCTTTTCTGCTCGTCAAGCTTTGGTAGATTTTTATCCACCCCGAACCTCACAGGATCTCGCAGGGCCACGGAGCTCGAACCACGGCTAAACCTTTTAAGCCTTCATTGGACGTACGAGACGTCGGATTTATGAGACAATGGACCAAAAATTATATTTTTGTTTGCAATTTTTTTTGTCGGTACTGCAGTTAACTTTTGCGTAGGTGAACGACTTTTCAGTCATGTTTTGTTTTCATACTGGTACTGTTTAAGCTATCGGTATTAATTTGATGAAATATTGTCAATAAAAGTTGGCCAACAGCAAAACGTTTGTTGAAAGTTGTACAGTCAACAATTTAAGGAGGGAATGAATAACGGGTATTTTTGATAGAACTTTATTTGTCCGGGAACTAATGCCGATTTTGAATGAAAGAAAGAAAAAAAGTTGAAAGAACAGTAAGGATAAGTATTTTTCCTAAAGCATGCACGTAAAATCCCGCTTTCCGTTCCTGCGAAGTGTGCGCTGAAAGGCACTTTTTCGCATCGCGTGCGAGAAAGATATGCGTACAAACGCAATATGGTCTTCTTTCCCGCACTAGTGCGTAAAGTGTCTTTCTGCGCACACTTGCCAAAAATGAAAACCGTGATTATCGTGAATTTCTTAGAACAAACATGTGAATGGCACGGGCGTAGAAAAGGGAGTGCTGACTCGTGTGAATGCCGCACTCGCCGCCAGCTCGCACGACATTTTCACATTTGAACTCCCTTTCTACGCCCTTACCATACAAGTAACTATTGCGGATATGACATGTTCACATTCGTCAAGAACTCCCTTTCTACGCCCTAGCAATACAGATAACTATTGCAAATGTGACATTTTCACATTCATCAAGAGCTCCCTTTCACGCCCTCGCAATACAAATAACTACAGCGTGCTCTAAACGCGATAATTGACAAAACAGAGGCCGACACCGATGAAGATCCTTTCTGAATCTTCGCGTCGAATCGATTATTTTATTATATTACTGCTCGGATCAATCGCCGATCGTCGGTTGTCATACGCCCTCGGGGCATACGATGCACTATAATAATCCCCAACGGGGATAAAAGAAGGAGACCGATCGGAGATTGAGGGGAGCGACTGCCCGTGGCTGGAGTTGTCTATAGCAGCCTGCACGGAAAGCATTGACTGCTGGCGAGTGGTTACGCGAGGCACGTAAAGACATTCCGCAGGATGAACGGAAGGTCCGAGGCAGCGGGACTCAAAGCAAGCATTGAAACGCGGGAATATCGACTGGCTGTGTGTGCATAGAGGAGAGCATAGAGAGTGAGGCAGGGTAGGAAAGGCGAGGTTGATACGGAAGCTCCTGCGGCCTCGCCGATGCTCTCCAGCAAGAAGCACGCGGCCCGCAGAGCGATAGACCAGAAGTTTGTCTAGAATCGCGAATCGACATTGCATTCCCTTCGCGACTCTTTCCCTTCATCTCGGTATCTCCATTCCGCCGAGATACCGAGTCGTTCTCCACTTTCTTTCACTACGACCTTCCGCTAAACCTCGCGCGTGGAAAACTCCCGCAACCCCCGGGGGGAGCGAGGAGGGCCAACGATGGGGACCTGATCGGCAATGGAAACTTTTATTCCTGTCGATGAAATAATTACGTGACTGGCATACCTCCCTGTCTACCGACACCCAATGCATACATGTACACGGTGTATATTCTGCTTATCTCGGAGGACTCGTTCGTGACCAGGATTTTCACTCGGCCAAAGGAATTCCCGACAATATTTCGGCGAGGGAGCGAATCACGTCCTGAATCGCATCGAGTAAGGGAATCCTCATCTATACCGATCAATCAATTTTCCGCATCGGAGTAACTACACTGAGAGAAGGACCTTGTAAATACTCTATCGCTTCAGAGATATTAGAACGGCACCAATGACCGGAAGTGCCGGATTTGTAAGTATTTTTCGTAGATATTCTGGTGAAAATTCTAAAAATCTCCGACTGCCATAGGTGGTGCCTTAGTTGTGTACTACCATGAGCTATGGTAATTTTTCTTGAATAACCGGTATTAGTTTCTCTTTTACAAAGATATCGTTGGATTCACGAGGGACAGACAGCCTGATCTTTCGATACAAAACACAGATTTCAAATGTCGCGGATAAATCGAATTGCCAGTTTATATTCGCAGACGAGTGGCGTTGTAAAACGTTATCAAAATAAAATCGGATCGTCTCGTCGTTTGACTCCTGACGATGACACTGCAGCTCGCGGAGAAAGTTTTGCGCAACGGGACGATAGAGCGCTCGTATTTCGACGATCGCATTTGACTCCAGCCGGGATGATGGCATTCGAGCCCAGGCACGTTTATCCTGCGAGGTCACTCGGCAGGATCGTCGACACGGCGAAACATCCACACGCACGAGCGGCGAGAGCACTGCAGCGGATTACGCGGGGGAATCCACCATGGAGCACCGGAGTGCGGTATAGATACGTTACAGTGCGAAGAGTACGGCCCGTGAGAATGGAATAGCATGGCAATGTTAGGGTGCATCTCATATTCACGGTGATTAATGAACGCGTTGATAGGCCAGCCTCGGTACCGGATAATTTATTAATATCGGAAGGTATAGGTCGCGCGCCGAGTGGGGGAGCCGCATATATGCATACGCTGCAACCCGCGGATTCGCCCGGTTGACGAAAATTTTTGGATCGATGTACCGAACTCCTGCGTACCCTCCTGAAAGCCTTCCTCCTTCATTTCCTGCCTAAACGCTTTCCTCCCCCGCCTCATCCCTCCTTTTACTTCCGCACAACCACATCCTCTCGACAACTCTCCGTTACACCGTTTCCACGAGCACACTCATTCCTGCCCCTTCTTCGGCTCGCCGCGGGGTGGGGTCGTCTCGGCCGAGAGTTTCAAACTCTTGTACTTGTTAAGTATCCCGCTATGAAGGATAATCCGCACCAAGAATCTCCGTCGAATTTTATTGGAATATATTCATCGGTTTCTCGAGAATTTTAAACTTTAATATTTTTTTTTTCGACATTTTGGCTGACGATGGGAATGTTTAAATTTTTTCATTCCTGTTTCACTGGACACTTGTGAATTATTGTTCGATCCTAGGGGAGGAGAGACTTTGCGATGAAGATTCATTTTCCTGGTAGGAAGGGCGGGGTAAAATTGGACAGTGGGACAAACGGGTCGGAAAATCCGGGTGTATCGATGGATCAAAACGGGGTATCGAAAAATTATTGGAAAATTGCGTTTTGGCCCACTGTTCCATTTTGCCTCGCTCTCCCCTACACGAATTACAGTTATTTGCCTGCAAAGGGTGATGACGGATGAACTGCGAAAAAAAAAGAAGAAAATTCAGCAAGGCGTAGCATAAAACGTTCTCCTTTGTATCACCGATTTCAGTGCACGGTGATGTTGAAGTGCCCTTGAGGGCCTAATCATGAAAGCCTAACGGATTGAAATATCGCTTAACGACGAACCCACACTGTGCGTGTATGCCACTAGTCTCGGGTGCGAGCATTCGCGGGACTTTGTATAGAGTCCTTCTGGGGCTTGAGAGGCGAAGGGGTTCAACGAATACTGTAAATGGCGAATAAGAGAGAGAGAGACTCGTCGAAACAATAGATCGTATTGTACACCACAACGCCGCTACAGTCCGTCTGAGTAGTGGTGCTCGATTCTAGAGTCCTTTTCGTCACATTGTCGTCGTCCTTGCGGTGCTGGGAAGACCGGAGCGGAACGGGCCGGAGCCGAGTAGGAAAAACCGATAAGTGACCAAACTAATCAAAAGTGTGCAAAAAATTGTTAAACTACCGTTGGAAAGTGTGATAATTGGAAAAGGCCAAAAGCATCCTCGAAAAATCCTTATTTCAAAATATTGCAAAATATCGGGTGAACTATATGTTACACTAAAGAGGGATACTTTTTTGTCAATAGAGTTACCGCCGACTATGCCCAGCACCTCTATTGCGAAATTGTATTTACCTTTCTCGGCCAAAGCGGGGTCTTCGTCATGAACATGACTAGGGTAAAAAGGGGGAATATGGACCAGTCTATATATCATTGATTTACGTGTTAATCGGATTGGGCCATATTCACTGCTTTTATTCTAATCGATGGTATTGACAATTGACTAAACTAACCAAAAATGAGCACAAAAATCGTTAAACTGCCATTGGAATTTGTATGGAAAGACCAAAAGTGTCCTCTAAAAATCCTGATTACAAAATATGGCGAAAAACTGTATGTATACTAAAGAGGCATACTTTTTGGCAATGGAGTCAACGCCGACTATGCCCGGCACCCCTATGGTGAAATTGTATTTGCGTTTCTCGGGCGGAGAAGGGTCTTCGGCCCTCCCGCACGGGCTGAAAGTGGCGAGCGCCACGGGTAGGTTATAAAGAAAAGAGAAGGAGCCTAGAGCGCGAAGGTAGGTAGAAGAAGGTCTATGCATTGAGTGAGTCTCCGAGGGTCGAGGGTGCGAGAAAGTTTCGAAGGGTGGTAAGTTGAGAAGGACCATAGCACCATAGGGGTAGCGGTGGGAGGGCGCCGCTTCGCTGTAGGAAGGTCGTTCAAGTAGTTGAAGTACGCTCGGTTTCAGCTATATGCGCGTATGGGGAGTTCCACGCGCAAAATCATCCCTCACAATCTTCAACCTCATTTTTCCAATAGGGTTTTTTTTATTCGACTCTTGCCCATTGAAACTCGATTCATGACTGTTTCTATTCTTATTTTATTAAATTGTAACGGATATACAGATGAGGATTGACTGAGACACATGACATATTAAGGGAGGGCGGGGTAAAATGGGGCAAGACTAAAGTTTCCAATCATTTTTGGATCGGACAAGGTGGCAAATCTGGGCAGAAAAGCCTGATGTATCCGATAGGGCGAATTCGGGCATCCAAAAATTATTGGAAAACATGGACGACCGGAATAGCTCGGTGTGACAAATGACAAACGCAGAGATTATCGATTGACCAGATGACTACAGTCTCGATCGAACTGTCAAAGAAAACAGACGTGTGACAATTCGTGCTCGAGATATTTACCCATGATTATAATAATAATATCCGCCCCAAACCTAAATACGCCAGTTGTTTATTCCGCGAGAACGTAACGACGTCAATAACAAAAACACATTAATCCCCTGCTCACCAATCTGCATCGGGCATAATTTGAAGCATCTTCTCCTATAGTCTAGTCTGCATTTATAAGCTTCCGCGAAGAGGGATTAGAGTCGCCGAAAGTAGTACACTTTACAGTCCCTGCAACATTATTAATGAAAATTGTAAATTTAATAAGACGAGCAAGTTCAGAAATTTTCATGGAATTCCCCATATAGGTATAGCTATACTGTATTCCCGGCACAGTATATACGCAATCTTCCACAGCCACCCAAATACACGAAGAACTTCGGGCATGGCGTCTGCCACCGTTTTCCTCTTCTCCCTTTCGCCTCCCTCTTCGTTCTCTCAGCCCCTTCGCCGTGTACGCCGTTCGGAGGCTGCGCCGCCTCCTCCTCGCCCTCCTTGATCCCATCAGAAGTTTCCAGTATGTTTATAATCCACTAATCGCTCCCTTTTCCCTGGCACAATTAAAAACTTGGTTGAACTCACCGATGCAGCGCGGTGGTAGAGAAGCGGAACCTTGCATTCCGCCATACGGCTTAACGCTGTACGGGGGAGCAGCAAAGAACGCCCGGAAATCAACGACTTTTCCACGATAGAACGCCACTCCTGATCCCCAATGGCTCTTCATCGTTCGAACTTCATTTTGCGGCTCATGGACCATCGAATTTTCCTTCCGGTCTTAATCTCACCCCACCCCCCCGACTGCCTGATCCGACCAATGTGCGAAGTAGGGTGGATTGATCTCATTCATGGATAGCCGAACCTTTTGGACCGGAGCAATCTTTTCTCAGTTCCTCGCTCGATTTATTCCCCAGAGATTAGTCAAGTTTATAATATGTGTTTCGAAGTGAACAAAAAACAAACTGGAAGTAGCCTGTGCTAATTTAAATAAGAAAAGTTTCTCGTAGCTATATCTTAAAATGAAGCTTGCGGAGAAATCTCATTTTTTTAATTAAAAAAAATGTGGTGCACTATTTCTTGTATCAAAGACTCCAGTTCGGGTTGAACGTGGTCTCCGGTTATTTTATTCGTGCTTTCACCGCGGTTTTTTTTTTTCTTTTTTTTTTAATTCTCGACGTTCAGCTACACGACGTTAAGTTCCCTCGCCGACGCTTCTTCTCTAATTTCGCGAAAAGACCTTAACCCCGTCTGCCTCAACAGAGGAAAACAGCAGTAGAATGGTCGCAGCCGCGCTGTAGGAGTGCGGAGCGAAGAGCCAAGCTCTTTACTTAATTTCATCGGAAACCACTTTCACTATGGTATTTCGTTAAACGAAAGAGAATCCCCGGCGCGTCGGAGTTTTAAGGTGGAGTGCGCGGGGAAAGGAAGATCCTTTTTTTTCGCGTCAGAAAATAAATTAACTTTGCAATTTTTTTTGCTGTTGTTGTTGCAAGAACATTCGATCGAGCAGCCTCGGCGCTACAGCGCTTCTAGCTTTTCAGTCTCGGTGTAAACTTTCTGTTCCACAACTTCTTTTAATACACACGTTTCTATAGCAAAGAAAAAACTAAAATGTTACAAAAAGTATATAATAATCTCACGCCGCTCTTTTTACTCAAAGACATTTAAGGACTTTGCTGCAGACATTTAGTTGCCTTTGACCTTCGGCATATCGAGATAAAGTTAGTCACTGACATTGGTTCGCTACATGTCAACTGTAGAGTAAATGGAACGAGCATGCATAATCGAAACGGGCTTCAAGTTCACCTATTCCCAGGTAGAACCGGTCGATTTTGAGCTATGTTTCAGCTTAAACGTCCATGTGTGTGTAACACTCGTATGGAAAATTCAATGTGCGGTTTTCCGGATTCACGAAAGAACGGCCGCGGCGATTTCCGATGGGGGCGGTAAACGAGGACCGCGGGGTTGGGTCGACGGTTCTCACTCCGCGAAAATGCTTTCGCGTATCGGGAAATTGATCAGAGACGGCGCCCGGTGTGGCGATGGTGCCGGCGGTGCTCGTGGTAGTGTGGTGGCTGATGGGTGATCGTCCTGGGCGAGCAACCGTTCAAGCATTGACCCGGGTTTTCAGGAGATGAGAGCATATACCACCTTAAGAGCGGCAGTGTAGGGAGGTAAAGCAAATACGAATAGTATCACGTCCTCGGAGCCCTCCGGTTCCACCGTCGCACCGAGACTGGTATAGGTACGTGCCGGCACAAATAGGTGAGCGAAGTGCCTCGGGATGATTTTGTTTCCTCGCCTTTCGCCATACGCTAATTCAATAACGCTTGGGCTTGATGCTCTCGCCTGCGATGTTGAACCATCCGTTCAACACCGTAGCGAGAGCGAAATAAGTTTAGCACTCCCCCGAATTGGTGCACCTTCAAAATCCTATTGCTCTCAACGCGAATCGGAGAGCGGGAAGAGGTAAATTAGGACTGCACACATAGGCCGGCCTAACCGGCTAAAATATCTTATCCGGCTAATGGATTTTATAGTTAGACTGGCTAAGCCGCCTTTGCCGGCTGAACTATTTTATCCGGCCAGGCTATATTAGCCGGCTAAGCTAATATAGTCTTGGAATTTTTTGACGAATTTGTAATTTTTTTTGTTTCTAATGTTACCTGGAACGTATTCCGAAGTGATTTCGCCCGCCAAACACAAATCCGCTGGCCTTTTTGGGGCTAAAGTAGAGTGAGACATTGAAAGTCTATTTTATGCACGAAAAATCGTATTTTTAGGATTTAAATGGAAAATATTGGGGTGGGAGTAAAATAATTGTTATATTCGTGATCAGCGGGAAAAAATACGTGGAATATAGTCTTGAAACAAAAAAAATCGATTGCACAACGATTTTCACTTTTTGAGCCACTTTTAGAAAAACGTCGATTTTCGTCATTTTCAAACGTCGATATCGTCCCTCCCAATAGAGCTAGGAAAAATGTGGGGTGTCCATCGTGTTCTACGGGAAAAAATACACAAGATAGTGCCTTGTCCGAAGTTTTATAATCGTTTTATCGTGCCGTTTGAGGACGTTGAAAAACGCAAAAAATTGACTCGAAAGGGGTAGCCTTGCAATTTTTTGACGATTTTTTTTTTTTTTTTTAAATCAACTGCCATGTATTCCGACGTATTTTTGCGCGCTAAACACGAATCCGCTGATCTTTTTGGGCTAAAGTATAATGCGACATTAGGGGACTCATTTTATGCACGAAATTATGGACAATTTTATGCACTCGGCCGTCCAGAATAACTTGGCCGGCTAAAATAGTTTAGCCGACTAAGACGGCTTAATCGGCCAAACTATAAAATCCAATAGCCGGATAAGATATTTTAGCCGGCTAGGTCAGCCTATCTGTACAGCCCTGCAGGTAAATAACAGGACTTCCCGGAGCCTGAGGAAAAAAAAATTGAACCGACAAAGATACAGGTCACCCTTGGTAATCTCCTTGGGCCAATTCGCTGGATATGCGGTCGGTGTTTCACCCGTGGAAGTTGCGCTAAATGAAGCTTTTTATTTCACGGAAGGACGGATACGTCGGTCACAGAACGAAACTCCCCCTCGCCGCTCCGATAGACCTGCGGATGAGTGGAAAAGCAACGGTCGGAGGGGGGCATCGGATACCGATACATCGCCTGCACAACGCCGCAATACGCAGGCTCACCGCCGGTTAATTCCATCGTTGTATTGCCATACCGACCGATACGTCCCGGGCTGGGGTAAGAGGCAAAGGGAGTCCGTACGCCTCGTTGGAACTCGCGACCCTCGACGCTCGAGGTAAAACAGTGAGCTCACGACTGCACAGACTTGATTCCGAATTGTTTCTGCGGATGTCACCTTCCGTCCGAGGAACAAGAAATTAATGCGGGACGGGCACGATCGCGGGCGCGGCGTGTGCTCCGATGAAGAAACAATGCCTCCGGATAACGGCGCGGCTGTCGACTCGCTTCGAGACCGGAATATTCGACGATCTCACGTAGGCACGCTATCACTTCGATCCTCCGCCTGCGGTCTGAAAAAAGCGGCATTTTTTTTTCAAGTGTCGATAATCACGAATTCATGAAAAAAAAGTGAAACAAGTAACTCATCAATGATTCTGATTGTACACATCGGAGCGAAGAATTCATGTTGCAAGCTGAAAATCGGAAAAATGTCGAACGGGGATCAGTATATGAGCACCACTTTGACTCTCCAGTTGTACCGAAGTAACTAGCGTTCAGTCGGAAATTTCCTTTAACCCGGGGCAACACAGAGACCGAGGCTTGGGTACAGAGAGTAGGAATGCTCGCGAGTACTCTCGGCCGACTCGGATAGAGTCGAATGGCTGGCTGGATTTTGCGAATGTCAAACAGCCGGTTTCGGGGCAGGGCTGGTTTTCGGGCCGAACGACCTTGCCCGATTTAGTTGCCGGTATTTCGCCGCTGCGTTCGGTTACTTCCCTGGTAAGGCCCCTTTGTGTCCGTACGACCGGCAAAGTTTTACGAACAAGCCGCGCTGGGAAGCGTCCGAGGCACGTTCGATGTAGCTCAACGCTTAAACACTCGCATGAGGCTAAAGCACTTTTGTTGCTTTGTCCTTCGTCCGGGCGCTCGGTTCGATTCATTTTGGGTAAACTTGTCGGTAACGAGGTATGCGGAACGGCTCTTGTCGGATCGAGCTAGATCGGAGTGCAGCGATGCATACACTCCGTAGATACATTTCGTGTATGTTCCTCCAACGTTTTTTTTTTTTTTAACTCGATCACTTTTTTTCCAACGCAACTCTTGTATCGGATGAACTCATCATCCCAGGCTATCGGGGTACGCTTGATGTATTGTAAGCGAACGGAATATATATCGGCAGATCGATAGACAGCTATGGCGAGAGGAAGGGAATAGTTTCGACTAACTGCCTATTTCCAAACGTAACTGTAGCACTCAGGAGCGCGAGGAAGGCCAATAGCTCCGAGCGATTTGGGATTACGAAATAACGCGAGTTCGTGGAATCTCTCGCCAATCAGCGGTGGCGATGAAACTTTGTTATTTATTAACTCAATTTTTTCCTGGAATGGAAGTCGGTTTTCTGGCGACACGGTCGCGAGATTGACAACGACAAAAAAAAAATGTCGCGAGTTCGACATCGTCGAGATGATTGAAGTGGTCCTTGGCGGATCTTCGGCAGTGTTGTCCTCGAGTGGCTGAGCCATCGCGTCCTAAATAACTCGATTCCTCGTCGCGTGTCAACGTGTCCATCCCCCCGGTGCCGGGAGATACAACGGCACGTACATCATATCCATGGAGTATCGGGCGTGATGCTGGATTACACTGGTTTTCCCATTCCGCCTAGCGGGGCTCAGTGTTCGCGTGACGAAACATATACCGTCGTGATGATGGTCGTCTTGGACTGGAAACGGGTAGCTTCTCGTCGAGATCCAATCGTGCCGCGGAAGGAAGACGCCAGTCAATCGAACAACACGGATAGACAAGGCTGGAGATAAGCCCAAGATGGAAGGACCGATACGGATGATAGACGGATCGATGCGACGTACAGACATCCCGCGCGTTCCTGCAATACGATCAAAGCCGCGGTGATCGTCTCGCGTAAGAACATGAGATCCGAACGGATGGGAAGGCTTCTGTACTCCCGAAGGGTAGCGATCGAGGGGGAGGAGGCTTCGGGGTTGCTGTCTCGGGTTCCTGCAGGATCCGCAATGAGAGCTTTGGCGAGGCAAGTGGCAAGAACCCCCGGTACACTGGGAATGGTGTTTCGTGAGGGGGACAGGAGGGACGAAGGGTGGGTCGGCTGGTAGAGGGTACCTCGAGGAAGTGACGAGCGAGTGGTCGCCGGCGACGTCAGTGGGAGAGCGCGGGGTAACAGGTCGGATGTCCGGCAGTCCGTCACCGACTGTCCCCTCGTATCTCCGGAGCCGCCAACACCCTTGTCAGCGACGGGGCTAGCGACGGGGAAAGCAGCGCAAAGCGCGTCATCCCAGCCTGCCGTGGCTCGGCTCCGGCCATATCGCTGCTATAACAAGTCCTGAATATGCATATATATCGTGGGTGTATGGGTTAGCGGTACTGGGCCGTTACCGCGTGGCAAGCGACGGGGCCATATATATATACATATATATATATATATATATATATATAAATATGTATATACATATATATATATACAGAAGACCGAGTTGAGCTGCAGCAGTAGAATCGCTGCGTACGTCCGCAACCCCCTCCGCGGCTCACGGAGGATCATGCTCGCCGCTCTTCGGGGAGAGCCTACCTATGAAGTCCCGACACCCCCTGTGCAGTTCCTGTTTCACTGATTTAAACCCCCTTCCTGGTCAGCCACTCCTTCCTATATCCTATCTCTGTGTCTATCTCCGTCAGCGCTCCTCCACTTCTCATAACCGTCATCGCTTCTCTATCTCCCTCGGTTGTACCGCGTTCTGTCGCTTTCGATATATACCCCCGACATATATCGTGGCCGCAGTCCCCAGCCCGCATATATGTGCTCTCTCCGTCCCGCTCCCTGTGCTGCACCTATCCCAGTCTTCTCATCCCTCCGACCTGACTGATGCTCTGCAACCGCCGAGCGTCCACCCTCTCTCGGTCATCGGCGAAGCACCATTGACGCCAGTTCACTGCCTGCTCACACAGATTTATGGTAGTGTATACCACCCTAGACCGCCGCTGTTGCCTCTGTTGTGGCTCGTATAATCCTATCCCTCTCGCTCCGTTTCCCCTACCCCACCCTTTGATATCCCACTTCCGCTCAACCACCACCCGAATCGCTCTGCCCCCCCTGGATCGCGCCATCCTCCCACTCGACCATCCACCGTATTTTGACGTATCGTGTACATTAGGGAAATTCTAATTACCCTGGTTCACCGCGAAACGCCTTTACCGAAGGAAATGTACGCGCATCGTTAAACTCACCAACATCCCTTCGAACCCCTGTTTCTCTCTGTCCTCCGTTCTCCGTTCCTACCCAAAATCTATTTCGTTTTACACGCAAAAGAAATCCCATTCGAACCCGATTGAAAAGTTGCACTTGCAATTATTAAGCCGCACATCGTGAGGTCTTTATTAACCGTTACTGGATCTCTCATGTGATGGTCTAAAATTTCTACCAGGAAATACCTCATTGGCGTTTGTTTATTTTTTTCACGCTATGACGACATCTCCACCATCGACGAAACAAAAGGATGCACGAAAGAGCAGGGGATTCCAGCTAGCGACCGTGTAACTCGAGCCTTTTGTCTCTTACTTTCCGGAGTTTCGCTGTAAACGAATGGTTAATATTATTCTTCGTCGAAACTTTTCGTATTTACTGCCGGTACTCGTTCTTCGTGAGAGTCAGCGCGCGAAGGGTTGGTCATTACAGCGAACCGGTGAGTCTCGTTCCATCCGCGAGCCAGGACAACATTTTAGTTCAACTTTACCCCTCGGTAAACTCACTCTTTTTCTCCGCTCGTGCATATTCTTTTTTTTTGTGACTTCACCAACTAGCACTAGCGATTGATCACGTTAGTCTCATTAGTCTCATTAGTCTCATTAGTCTCATTAGTTAGGTTCATTTTTTATTATTCAATTCTCATTTTATCGATGTTACTTTCGTCTTTTGCAATTATTTATTCAATTACTGTGTCTGACTCGAGTAAATAAGAGTGGGTAAAGAAGACAATGAAATTGTTTAGTCCGCGTCGTGTTGCGGTCGTTGGCGGGTCGCCGTTGCTCTCCAGGAAAATTAGCTACGCTGAGAAAAAGGATAGCATTTCCCGCTGTAACGAATAGTTTCCAGGGTGTAGGTCTATAGGGGAGAGCGGGGCAAAATCAGTCAGTTGGGGAAAACGGGACAATAGTGGAAACCGCAATTTCCCAATAATAACTTTCGGGTAGTGGCGGAGTTGGCGAGTGGGGCAAAATGGCGTTGAAAATCCGGATGTATCGTTGGGACAAAATGGAGCATCCAAAAGTTATTGAAAAATTAAGTTTTGCCCCACCGTCCCATTTTGCACCGCTTTCCTCTATAATATATCCTTATAGTATTGAATATATTGATTAAAATATAATTACTGTTGCAACCATGATTGTTTGTCATTGTCGTAACGATAAAACGAAGACGTTCCCCTTGGGAACTATTTTTCTATGATAAAAAGTGAGAACTGTTCCTATTGCCATGTAATTTTGTTTCTCAGTGTACAGCGCAGCAGAACGCAGAAAACCTTCGAGCGAATATCTCTCCGCTTCGGGGGTTAAATCAAACTAATTGGCAGGGACGATTCTTCCGCGGAGTGGATCCTGACTTTATCCGTTAATTTGTTAATCCGCTTGGGGATTCGCGGTCCCGTTCCAGAACGCCAATACCGCCTTCTACTGTGCAACGACTCGTCGAGAGCTCGCAGGAGTTCTTCCTCCTCCGCCTCTTCTTTTTTTTCGCCTCTGCTCTGCCGTACCCTACTTCTCGATTTTTTTTTTAAGTACTACCGCAGATTATATCGATCTCGGACCGGAAAATATGCACCCGAACGCTTGTGTAAATATAATAAACGTAATAGTAATAATACTTCCTCAGCTTGATTCGCTTGGACTCCGATTTCGAGTAATCGGGATTTTTGCTCGGAGCCAGTGCAGCCAATGTGAGCATAGCGATACAGCTGAAGAGATACACACGAGCATATAAGAGGGACGGAGAGGGAGAGAAACAGAGCAATGGCTATAAAGACGTTTCCGTTCAATTTATCGTACGGGAGTTGGAGAGTCCTGCCGGCAGCGGCAAGTACTCAGAGCCAGGAGCAGGAGCTCTCGGTAGAGGCAGTTTCCCAAATAAGTGCCATTAGCGGCTTGGGAAAGCACTTGGAAATGTCAAAGGAACCAATATGGATGCTGGAAAGTTGGGTTCAAGGACCACCACTACCAGCAACAGCGGCATTCGAAGGAAAGTACCGAGTAATTCGCAATTGGAAGGGGACGCTAGGTGGACTAAGTGAAAAGGGCAGCTTCCATATAATACCATACATTACATACTTCGACCGGAAATTACCTGCGGCTTGAGAACCGAACTCTCCAGTGAAATTCCGGATTTGCCTCTTGGCGACAATCTTCTTTTAAAGGTACACTGCATCGAATTTGCTTGATCCTTAGAGTCATGATTTGTTTTCTTACCGCGCTGGCGAACAAACAGTCTTTGTTGACTCGAATTATCCGCGATCAAGCGATGTCATTAATGACCCGTTATTCATGCGTCTACACGAATAAACGAGCGCCCCTATCTATTTGCGCGTCCTACGAGTCGGTACCTTTTCGGTGAGCGTAAATCAACCGGATGCGAATGTGCTAATGAAAGGGCAGTTTCCCGGAACCTTTTGTAATGACGACGGTACAATGGGTTTACACACTACAGGCCCGCTCCTGGGCTGTCCAGCGTATCCGTGTATGTGGGGGCTCGAGGGTTGCGGCGACGGCGGCGTCAACGATGTGGGAATGCGTGCGATCCCCGACTGTCGAGGCCGAGGAAACCCTCACCGCAGCGGCCATCACCAAGGGAATGGAGTCCCAGTTCCCGTGCGTATTGGCACTCAATCCGAGCTGCGGCGCGCTGACGCTCTCGGGATTCATGACCGTTGCGCTCGCTTCGAATCGTTCAGCTATGGTTCCACTATCGAAGGATCGTCCTACCGCGTCGCCTTTATGAACCGTGCTCCGCGCCCAGGACCGTGCTAAATCATACCGAGCGAAATGACGGGAGCTGCCGGGGGATGCCGAGGGCCATAGCCATCCGAGCAGGCGATGACCAACCGCCGCCAACGACCCACAAACTCTCCAACGCTTCCCGTCAATCCCCACTTCGAGCGACAAAAGCATTTTCCCGACCCGAGTATCAAACCCATCAAATTATATTTCACCGACGCTCTTTCCCCGACACTCAAACCCGGAGGAAGCGTGCGCAAGGGCGTTTCGATATCGTCGCCACTAAAGCCGCGTGCGCGTTTGGCGAGGAATCTTCGATCACGGAATTCCATGATGTTTCTTAAAACAGAGCTGGCGCAATGTTTCTGCCCGAGGACAAATTTCTCGGGCGTTACGTCGGGACCTGACGAGGCCTTGTCGGGGCCCGATGTAACGCTCGAACATTTTTACTCGGACGATCGATCGCAACTAGGATTATTTAAATTAGCTCCTGACACACCCCAAGAGACAAATTGAAGAGCGGCTGAGAGAAAGGCATTGGACATCAAAAGCGACGAGTTGCCGAATTAACCGGCCGTGCAGTCCGCGCGCCTCCGAGGGGGATTAAATTTGCAAGATTAAACAAACCGCCGCCGGTGTTTCTCAATGCTGCGGTTTCCGCCGGAAACACTATAAAAAAATATTAAATGTTAAATAAACAAAAGTTCCATGTTACTCTTCCCGTTTTATTTTTTCTACAACGATTACTCGCTACACTCGGCGAGATTTTTCGATGGGTCGAAATTGGATTCCGCAACTCCGGCGATGTTCCGGTCGACGCTCCGTGCCTAACGCTCTAATTGAAAGATTACGACGTTCGCATTAATTTTCGAAACCGAGGGAAACGAGATTAAAAGTCCCGATGGAAAAATTGTTGACCGACGAAAAGCACGAAAATTAATTTATGGAATAATGAAAAGAGACACCGGCACTGCGGGACTGATGTATCAGTCAATCGCCACCGCTCCGCTACTCGGTTCGTCTTGTGTGCAACTGATTCGGTATGTACACGGTCTGGATATGTACATGCAGCTCTGATGTCAATGGAATTGAGCCCATTAAATATGCGCCATACTACTCGTTCATCAAAGGGCCGTATGTGCTCGGTGCTGGCTAATTGAAAGACGAATAAATAAACCAGCGATAACAAAAAGTACTTTGAAAAAGCGAGTTATATACATATGTGTACGATCGTCACGCGAATCACTCGTGTATCGGATTGAATATATTTTATTTATTTATACGAATGCATTTTCTGCAATTCAAGGATACGAGTGACTTGGAAAAAAATGCGGAAGCAATGTGTAAATTAAATTCTTCTGTCGTTTGCAAAACGGAGTTTTGTTATATAGTTGGTACTCAATATTACGTCTAAATTTAATTGCAAAGTACCTGGCATTTCTATTTCTTACGCGATTTTTTTTTATATATCTGTGCGAGAAAAAAAGAGAAGTTGACTGTTACTACCTAAAAGGGTAAGAATTAAATTTACACGTTGCTTCCGCGTCTTTTTCCAAGGCACTCACATACTTAAATTTAACCATTTTAATAGATACAGACAGATAGATAGATAGAAGCGTTTATTTCGTGTTCTGAGGCCGCAGCCCCCTAAGAACATCGTGCCAGTACAAAATAAGCAACATAATAAAAAACACGAAAATAACAGAACAATAATTTTTTAGATATGTACTTTTTTGTTATCGATAGCTAAGAATCTTTATTTTTCACTGAAGTAGCAATGGCGGTAATACTGAAGACATGGAGATAGTTCGGCATAGTCAGTTCCTTATTCTTAAGACTGCGTTCAGACCTGTACAGAAATCTTGCAAACTTCGTCGACCAGAAGAAAGAAACAACGTCGCGATTGGAGAGTTTTGCCGGGTCGTCTCCACTCCGACAAGTCCTCCGCTGCCGAGACTTTGACCTGGGAGGGACTTTGAATATGAAAATTGGACGAAAGCGCTCGCAAGCGGCAATTATCGGATGGAGAAATTTTTGCGTATGTCGGCTCCGTGTGTGCAGTTATAAAAGCAAATTCGCGGGAAAAGCTGCGCGGATGAGAATGGTGCGTATGCGTCGTCACGGATAGTCTCGAAATATTTTTCGACCCTCGCGGACGAACGATCCTGAGCACGTCGTTGAGCCTCGACGAGAAAGTGGCACTGTCAACCTGCGGTGCGAATGGTAATGCAAATGCTCGCGAGGCTCGCTCCGTTATTCACCGTCTGGGCCTCACTCTACCGCGCTGACTCCTCGTAATATGATATTTTTCTCTCTGAAACTTGGCCAGATTATGAGAGTTTTATTATACCGAGAGGTACGAGGAGGGGGAGGAGGAAGGATTTAATCCCTATGAAACACGATGGCAGCGAGGGATTAGCAGACGCAACGAGATTTCAGTTCACTCGACAAATGCCGCCAGCGTCGCCGGATACGAAATGGGAAATATCGTGTCAGTAAAGGCTGGCCGGGAACGCTGGATACGAGAATGGAAACTATAAATGGAGCTATATACAAAAGAGAACTCCGGAGTTTCTTTTTGTCGGGTGTGAATTGAACGAGATTTAACGAAAAAAAAAATCTCTCGTTCCGATTTATAACATGATATAAGCCGTATGCTCGAGAGCTTGTGCACATCACTTTTTCCGTGTCTGTGGAGGAAACAAGGAAGAATTGAAATTATTTCAGTGGAAAAAATTAACTTTTCTCAATAAAGCAAACACAGGAACGAACTTTAGAATGTCTCTCGTTCGTCCGAACTCCGAAAAGGACAATCGTGCGTACCTGCAATGGGAGTGCCGGCGAGTGCTTTTCATTCGTGATGTATGACCCGCTTTAATCAGTGATCGCAACGCGAGAGGGATCTTTCTGTACAAAGGCCAGTTTGCAGGAGAGGCTGCGCGTACGTCCGCTGCAAGGGCACTCGATTCGCGACCGGAAGAGGTCGGAGGACCAGAGACAAGTTCATACAGAACGGACATGTTGTCAAAGTGAAGTTAAATTGAATTCGTAAAGTCAAACGCGACTGTGTGTATGCCCTGCGCGAACGAGGCAAGCGTGTGTAGTCCGCTGCGAGTTCTCTGTTATCCGAGCTTCGGTATAAAGTTGGACGAGGACCAGTGGCTTTTTGTCCAGGAATTACGCGTGGTTCCGTCGTCGCTAAAATAAGTGTCCGAATGTCCGAATGAGTTACACCTCATAGGTTCTGTTTGCAAAGAGCGTCAGAGAAGATTTGACAAAGCCATAGGCGATGACAAGTGTAGCGTGGCTGTCGTTTTCCAGCGTTGTCGATGTCGCCGAAACTGGAACGTTTTTGTGTTCGAAAGAAAATACAAAGTTCGTGACACTCGCAGTCGACTTTCGTTACAACGTTCCCGCTTTGAGTCTGATGAATCTGAGTAGACATTTTCGAGCGTTACATCGGGCTCTGATAGGGTCCTGATAAGGCCTTATCAGGCCCTTATCAGTCCTTCTCAGGACCTGATCAGGGCCCGATGTAACGCGTGAAAATTTCTACTCGGGAAGTCAATGGCCTACCATCAAAGTTGATCCTTTCCTTCCTTTTTCAATGACACAGTTATAGTCGCGTATCTCGATCCATCTATATTTAATAAATTTTTCTGATACAAGATACACACACTGCACGGTAAGAAAAGTGATATAGAACATGGTCAGCGGACAGTGGAGCAGGGCAGAGCGGAGCGGAAAGCTCGTTTCGCTGCCACAGCAGAGGAAACACCAGTGAAAAGTGACGTTACCATTAGAGAGTCGCACGGTGAGGGGTGGTTCGTACCTAGTCTGAAAGCACCCAACTCGGCGTTGAGAGCGAGTCGGGCCGAACGAGAATCGCAGGACGAATGATATAGAAGGAGGCCGTAGACGCAGGACGGTGGTCTATGTCCGCGATAGTACATTGCTCATTGTAAGTAGTGAATGCCGCGCTCTATGAGGCCAGACAGTCGAGCCAATCATTCCGGCATTGTTGAACCCTCGGGGCTCGGTTGGGGGAGCTGGATTGGGATAGGGAGCTGCAGAGGCGATGGAATGGGATGGAGGAAGCCATTTATAGAGGATCTATACATTACGGCTTATCAAACAATAATTCGGTTAAGCCCTCCCTCTGTCGATAAGCTAGCGCTCTCCCTTTCCCGACTGTCTTTGCCTCTCGGCTTCTCGATCTATCTATCATTCGGTCGAGGGCCATATAACCGGATGAGTTCGGCTTCTCATACCAATGCACCTGCATAAGTACCATCCACGAACCATCGGCCATAGTGGGCGGAATCGAAGTGCGCTCCGATCGGATGTACACTATACTTTGCAGCTGTTACGGAATTGGCAACGGTCAACTACCTCGCGAACCTTTACGATTGGGGGAGTAAATTGAGCTTCGGAAAGGACACGCGAGGTGGGACGGGTAGTATCGATGGGTCATGCAAGATTGTAAGTAAATCGCGGGCGCTGTTTCTCCACTCTGACGATAATCAAGAAGCGACAAAATTAGAACTGATAGCGTGGAAGCGGAGAGAAAGGGTCGTAGCGCAGATGGGAGAGGGTTGACGGGGAGATCCTAAATTAGGTTGCCTGGCTGAGACCCGATCGCATTATCCTCAACATCCGTCTTTGCCTCATTCGATATGGCTTATCCATCCACGCGGGACACCCTCGATCGTCGAAATTTTGTCCGATCTTATAACAAATGCAACATTAAATTAATAATCGTCATGCGTTTGGGGCATTTCAGAGGCACTTGCGGCTTTCCCGTTTAGGGAGAACAACAACATCAACAATAATAATAATAATAATAATAATAATAATAATAATAATAATAATAATAATAATAATAATAATAATAATAATAATAATAATAATAATAATAATAAACCTTCTTCAAGACCGAGGATTCCGGTTACACTCGATATCCTTGTGTACCATCATTTTTTATTTATTTTTTTTTATCAGCTTTGAACTCGGCGTCCGGTCTTACGGTTATTCCATTAACATTGTCGTGGTTACAAAGAGGTCACAAAATTAGATTTTTCTTTCCCTAGTCCGAATGACGGAACGTTCGACCAGTTAACGGCGCAATACAGTAGAGGCGAGGACAACGAGACCAGACCGAGGCAGTCCCGAACGGTAGTGTCCTTCGATGCACCGGCGAACAATAACTTCTGGCGGAGGCTGCCGCCGGCGGGAAGAAGGATCGATCGATTGCCGAGCTACGGGACGCGAGGCGTTCGCATAGTTCATGGATATAATCCCTGCCTCTGCCTTTAGCCGGTTCGCTCCTCTCTTCCCAACTACGATAATTGTCTCGTACAAAATACCTAAAGTTCTCGTCTCTCATCCCGCCTTCATTCTCTCTCGACAATTTCATCGATCGTCGCCCGCGGAGATATTACGAATAATTGGATAACGGAGGCGGAGGCATCGGGGTACACTCGCTCCATTCCCCACCGTGTTGTGTACTATTATACAATATAATAAATTCGGAATAAAAAAAGAATGAATTAGCGAAATTGGAATTCAATTACATACTAAATCGATTCCGGAATTCCCACAATGGAATCTCTATTTGTGTGTCATCTCAGTGAGATATCTCAGTCCCGAAATATGGCACTGTATCAGCGTACAAGAGCCGAATGGCAGGAACAGGCCGCGAAACTCCAGAGATAAGCGCGCTTCTAGCCCGACACGACAAATAGCAGACCGCGGCTCGGCAATGCGAGTTCCCGTGCAATTATAAATTTCTAATGGACGCCGAGGCGTGTCATTAGCCGTCCGTGGTTAGCCGATTGACTACCAAATCGTTTCAAACTCCGTGTGCTCTTGACTGCTCCGCGATCCGCGCACTTGTCATCGAGGCAAAGCTCGAAAGCGGCCTGCGGATAGTTCGGCCTCTCCCGCTGATACCGCGATAGGAAAACCGGCATTCCGCACCCAAATCAGGCGTCAAATCAGGATGAGATTAAAGTCCCACAAAGGGACTCTCGCCATCGACGCCACCCGCTCGGGTCCTTATATTTCCGTGTCCACGTATCGAGGATTTAAACCCCCTCGTGGGCCGCAGCGACACGGTGGCTATTAGTCGATTGCATAAATATTAAATCGAATCGCTAATGAAAGCTCCTGCGTCAGAAGTGACCGACCGCGATTCTTGATATCCCCGCTAATCGATCACCGTTTCGCAAAATTTCGTGGGCAAATTTCGTTCCTCACCTCGACTGTTCGTGTCGTGGAGTTTCGCGCGCACCGCCGTAAATGGACAATTTTCTGACCCGCATCTGTGCGTCTGTTTCCGTCGTCTCTTGACTTTGCTCGCCGGGCGAGTCCCGTCCGACTCATTCATACCCCAGGGTAATTTTCACGCTGTTTTACATTTCCCATTTCGCTTTATAATCGCGCGACCGAGGCGCGGTTGGCAGACGCGGTACGAAGCGATTGTCCCCTAAGGGCGCGACGTGTCTCTTTGATCAGCGCGAGGTAGGATACGCAGGAGGTCGTGGCACGGAGAGTCGCAATTGGTAATTCGTGTTCCTAGCTCGCTCTTTGATACGAGTCGGTGCGAATCAACGGTGGAAACGGCGTATGCTGCAACCAGCGTGGCAACCTAATCCTTTGAGTCATACAGACTGCGACGGATCTCTAATCGACATCGTCGTGGAAGGGGAAATTATGCGCGCGTGCGAAATTCAGCGACGAGATTTCGCGAGCCTGGCTATCTGATTGAATAAAAATGTTCGGGGTGCGCCGCGGTCACCGACGCTTCCGGAGGGAATCGGCATTCGGTTGTTGGTCGTCGGAGCGAAGAGGGCGAGATGGATGTGGGTATGAGATTGCGGTCGCTGCTGAGAAAAAGTGATCGAGCGTCGGAGCAAGGATCCCACAGCGACAGTATGCCGGCAACAAGTGTCAGCCTCCTGGTTGCAGTTCGATGGCTTCGGTTGGCACGTCATACTGTACAAACTCGGAAATAGAACGTCTCAAGTCGGCGGTCTCTGCCTACTCGGTTCTCGCGTGTGATCGGGAAGGATGCAGCCTATTCGTGGCTTTTGGTCACGGATTGTCAATCCGTCATGGATATCGACGATCGAGATAGTGAGGAACCTCGATTGAGCTGACCACTGGGGACCCGGTGAAAAGCGGGAGGGAGCGAAGACGTGTTCGATGGATTCGCCCACCTCACAGTTTGCTCCAATTTTAAGCTCGGGCGAGAAACTATACTGAGGGAAGGATCTAGTGAAAATTACCGATCATCTAAGAAAAAATTACCATAGCACATAGTAGTAGGGCGTCAGGGCGCCACCTATGACAGAAAGTCTCAGATTAAAAAAAAAATTACCACAATATCTAAGAACAATTCTTATAAATCCGGTACTTCCTAGCATAGGTGGCGCCCTAACGCCGTATTACTATGTGATATAGTAATATCTCTCAAGCGATATAGTAATGTTTACTAGATCCTTCTCTCAGTGTATCTACGCGCCTTTGAAAAAAGATCCCGGCTTGTCGTGAAATACGACACATTGTGCTGCTGCACAATTACATTCTAAACAACTCTTCGACTCTTCGAGGCGAATTCGATAACAGAGTAGTTCTTGTCTACAATATAGAAACTTGTTGTATCGAGCGTTCAAGTACCGAGGACTTTTCGCCGAGAGCAAATGCCTTCTTTTAAGCGCAAAAACGATACGGATATTCGTAACAAATGTTCCTCTGCCGTGTCAATACAACAACACTTCAAGGTACGTCTGTGAATTTTTACAGATTTTTTTTAGCACACCAACTCGTTATTCGAGTCGTTCGAAGGTTGTCAGTGGAAAAATTCTGGGACCTCATTAAACAAGGTTCCCGTACGTGAAGGGTTGATTACACGTTGAGACTCTTCCAGAAACCAGACATCTCAATGCAACAATGATTCATGAAAGGCGAAAAGAAATCAACAAGAAATCAAATTGGGTTCGAACCATACCTAATAGATAAATACTCGGAGGTATTTTTTTGTTTATATTGCTATTTACTCGTCGCTATGTGCAGGTTGTTTCATGCCTCGAGAAAGGTTAACTTTTTAACCCGCTCTAGTCAAGTTCGCTTTCTCGCCGCGACGCGGTTCAACCCTGTAGAAGGAAACGAATCGAGAGACAGAAGAGGAGAGTACTCCAGCAGCTGCGCGCGCCAGAATAGACGCTTCTGCTTCCACTGGTACGGTAGCTGGAAAATGCTAAGCCACATTCCTGGAACGCCCGGTATGCCGGCGGTATTGCACGAAATTGCCGCACTCTGTCCGTGTCATTCCCCGGCTACTCGTTTCTCCGCAATGCTTCGCTCTGCTACTGCTACTGCCGCTGCTGTTCGTGCGAGAGCCTTCAACATTGGCTTGGCTTTGCCGTTGCCCTGCTAGTCTCCGCTCGCTCTGCTCGTTCGTAAACCCGGCAAGCTTGCTGGTCGCAACCTCGCCAAGCTCGAGCTTTCCCCTGATATGTACCAACGTATTCTCGTACGGCCGCATCGCTGTACGTATACCGGGCGTGCCAATCCCAGCTGCCTCCAAGCCTGCCTGACTTTCGTCTCAGCCACCGCCAGCGCACCTCGACACCGGCGTCCCGATATATTCGCCACCCTGTACTACCGAGGCTTATCAGCAGATAGCGTATCCGAAGAAGCCTCGAGATCGCGCACGTAACTCGGCTCTTCCCTCTTCCTCACGTTTCAGACCCTTTTCGAAGACTATGACGCTTCCCGAAAAATTATCCTCAGCCTCTTTCTCTCGGATTTTCACCATTCGCGAGATTCCGCAATTTAGGAATTCGAGGACTACAATAGGGGAGAGAGGGGCAAAATGGGGCACTGGGCCAAAACGGGACAGCGCGGGAAAACGTCATATTCCAATCATTTTTGAATGGGAAAATGGGGCAAAACAGGACGGACAATCCCGATGTACCAGCAGGGCAAAATCGGACACCCATAAATTATAGGAACCTTGAGTTTTGCTCACTGCCCCGTTTTGCCCCAGGGCCCCATTTTGCCTCGCTCTCCCCTACATACTTTAAGTATCCAGTACATGGTACTTTAATTCTCAAGTATTACTTGGATGTAGGGTAAAAGTGGTGAATATGGCCCACCTCGATTAACACGTAAATCAATGATATATGGACCGGGCCATATTCCCCACTTTTACCTTATTCGTTCGTTTATCTTCCGTTCGATAGCGCATCTATTCGTTCGGTTCATAGCATTGTATTCATTCAAGTATTCCGGATTTGTTATGTATAAAAGCCTCGAGATCGCGTACGTAACTCGGCTCTTCGCTCTTCCTCGCATTTCAGACCCTTTTCAAAGACTATGACGCTTCCCGAAAAATGATCCTCGGCCTCTTTCTCTCGGATTTTCACCATTCGCGAGATTCCGCAATTTAGGAATTCGAGTACTGCACTACATACTTTAAGTTTCCAGTACACAGTACTTGAATTCTCAAGTATTACTTGGATGTATTCATTCGTTTACCTTCCATTCGACAGCACATTTATTCGTTCGTTTCATAGGATTGTATTCTTCCGAGTATTCCGTATTTCTTATGTATAAAAGCCTCGAGATCGCGTACGTAACTCGGCTCTTCCCTCTTCCTCGCATTTTAGACCCTTTTTGAAGACTATGACGTTTCCCGAAAAATAATCCTCGGCCTTTTCCTCTTGGATTTTCACCATTCGCGAGATTCCGCGCTTTAGGAATTCGAGTACTACAATACATACTTTAAGTTTCCAGTGCCCGGTACTTGAATTTTCAAGTATGACTTGGATGTATTCATTCGTTTATCTTCCGTTCGACAGCACATCTATTCGGTCGTTTCATACAACTGTCTTTTTCCGAGTATTCCGGATTCGGAATGTATAATATACGCATATTGTATACTCCACGTATTCGTGCTTAAGTGTATCGATATGATAAAATCCCGGGTAGAATAGAATCGTTCGCTTCGGAGATCGTTTAAAGATCGGTAGACATTCGGACGGGCTCCACTTTCGTAGAAATAGCCATTGCAGCGAGAGATTGTCGCACGTTGGTGGGGGTGGAAGCCGCAGTTGTTCCGAGTCTGTTTTACATTCGTAATCCTCCTTTGGCCACGAGTCAACTTTACAGATTCATATCCTGCTTGAAACGACAATGAAACGTCAAGATAATTTATACGATTATATAATTAAGTATTAAGCGTTTCCAATTTTTGTAAATCGTAGACTCAGGTGTTTTTAAATTTTTCAACTTTTATAAATCGTTATTCGATACTTCAACATTTACAATTTATTATATATTCTCATTGCAAATGAGAAATCTGTCAAACAAATTAAATTAAATTAAATTGCATAATTGACGGGGAACACCGATCGAAAAAGTAATCGAAATGTGACATTGAAATAAATTCTCCGTTCCATCGATGCAATAAAAGTCTCACAAACACCGAAGAGCAAATCGATGTTCTTTAGCTATTGGAATTCTCCCTCGAGTTGTATTTTGCCGCAAAGTAAATTTTCGACTAAACTGATGTCGAACCGTGCACATATTGATGAAATAGACATATTGATTAAATGAAAAAGTCAAGATAATTCATACGATTATATAATTAAGTGTTAAGCGTTTCCAACTTTTGTAAATCGTAGACTCAAGTGTTTTGTACTATTTCAACTTTTATAAATCGTTACTCGATACTTCAGTATTTGCAATTTATTATATATTCTCATTGCAAATGAGAAATCCGTGAAACAAATTAAATTAAATTAAATTAAATAATTGACAGGGAACACCGATCGAAAAAGTAATCGACATGTGACATTGAAATAAATTCTCCGTTCCATCGATGCGATAAAAGTCTCACAAACACCGAAGAGCAAATCGATGTTCTTTGGCTATTGGAATTCCCCCTCGAGTTGTATTTTGCCGCAAAGTAAATTTTCGACTAAACTGATGTCGAACCGTGCACATATTGATGAAATACTGGCTTTGCCGTGCTCGGCCGCGGCTATCCCCTCCCTCTGGGTCAGCGCATGCACGCTGCACAGCCCCCCTTGGTCCAGTAGCTTTGAGCACTGCTGTTTTCCTACTGGACGAACGTGATCGGTCTCGATTTCGAATCGATATAGCCGGTAGTTAAACGCACTGTAAATATTCCATCCCACCCTCGTTCCGCGCCTCGCCGGTGAGCCTACCACCACGATGAAAATTCAATTCAACCCTTCATCCATAGAACTTGTCACGCGCGCGGCGCGGCGACGAATCCTAAACGCATTGCCCGATCGTTTCGCGCACACGTGGAAACTATTGTATGACCGGTTTACCGATCCGCATGAGCCAACCTCGCGGCCAATGACAACCGCCCTCCTACGAGTGTCCATAAATGCATGAGAAATCACACTAAAAAATGTATCCGCTTGTCCTGACGGTGAGCATAATTTTCCATAGATAATACCCGGTGCACAACGAATGCTGAAAAATTGATTGAAAGCATATATTTAGCATCAAACACGCGATCGTTGTTTCAACTTTACTTCGCACTTTTAATTATCGCGGAAATCGCATTTGTTTTTTTTCTCCATAATTGCCAAAGTCGACAAAATCGAATGTCATCGTAGGTGATTTTTGTTTATGCACCCGCAAATGATCCGAACTTGAAGTTGACGTATTCCGTCAGTTGACGCCCGATCCGGAAAGGTTCGAAAGCCATCTACACCCGATCAGGACCTTCCACCACCTCGGCCATGCCCGAGCAAATTTCTACCCGGGATCCATGATTCGATCACCCTCCGAGTTCCACCCACCCCTTGTCGCAACATTCCCGATTGTCACGCTATACGCCACCAAATACGAACGGAGCTTTCGGTACGGACTGGGAGAAGTGCCTGTTTTAGATTCGCGATGTACGAGTGCAAGGGAAGAGGGCGGGGGGGGACGAGTGGGACTGCTTCCAGATATCACTCCATCCGGCAAAATTCAATTTACCGTCACGTATACAAGGACTTAGATATACCCGGGCTCCCGGGCTGAAAGTTACCATTGTAGATCGTACACAACCCCACACTCGCCCACGAGCTCCACAACCCCGAGCGTGCATGTATCGCCGGCTTCGCTTCACTCTCCACTCCCGTCGCACTTTCCTCGCGGGAATTGCATAGCCAGTTTTCGACGAAACGGCCACAGCACAAACAGATTTTTCCGTCGTACCGTATGTACGTAACTTTGTGTATACCGCTTCTGCAGTGACGCGTATTCCGGGGGTATACACACCGGCTAGGGTTGAAGAGAATATACAGCGGAGTGCAATGTTCCCGATTGCGGACGACGATTCTATCGAGGTCGCACCTGGCGGACTATACACTCGAGGGTGTATATCGCATTTGTTTCCCTCGGTCACAGCGCAAGTTGCGCTGTAATGGGATAGACTCGATAAAAAATATTCTCGAGCGCTGCCTCCACGAATATCTGTTGGGGAGGGACAGATCCCGAGGCGGAAAACATTTTTATCTTGTTTATCGCACTTGTCTATGCGTGAGGACGGCCGAACTGTGAGAATGTAAAAAAAAACTGATAATGCGTTTTGGACATAGAATTTTTATTTATATGGCAAGGATGCAGAAAGTGAGTCCTCGAGTGTGGTATTCACACGAGTCTGGATCCCCTTTTCTAGACCCGTGCCATTCACTTAATTTTGGAGAATGGCACTTTCTCGCACTAGTGCGGGAAAAAGACCATATTGCGTTTGGACGCATGTGCAGTATTTTTATCGCACGCATAATTTTGCAGAAAGGCGCTTTCTCGCACTAGGGCAGGTAGAAGTCCATATTGCGTTTGTGCGCATGCGCAATATTTTTCTCGCACGCATAATTTTGCAGAAAGGCACTTTCTCGCACTAGTGCGGGAAAAATACCATATTGCGTTTGTACGCATGTGCAGTATTTTTCTCACACGCATAATTTTTCAGAAAGGCACTTTGTCGCACTCGTGCGGGAAAAATACCATATTGCGTTTGTACGCATGCGCAGTATTTTACTCGCACGCTATGCCAAAAATTGTCATCGTGCGCGAACTTCACAGAAACGGAAAGCGGGATTTTACCTGCATGCGCTAGGAAAATGTTAATGTATTCAATGCTCTGTGATCGCACAGAAATTCATTAATAAATCGTGACGAATAATACAAAAGTAGAGACCCGAGAATCATGATACATACGTGTACTCGAGAATCGAGAGAAGAAATATTTTGTCTCGTCTGTTGGGGGAATATAGAGGGTGGACGGTCCGGGCGAGAGAGAAACTTGCAACCTGGGGCATCGTGAGGATCGGCCGAAAGCCTGTTTGTGACCCCCGAGGCGAACTGCGAAGCCTCGGTAACGTACTGCGCGCGCACACGCAGACAATATGATTTTCACGAGCGTCGACGCTCGTATAGCCAGTCCGGAACACGAGCCTCGAATTCATTGGGATTTCCCTTGATTTATAGAAGTAGGGACAAAAAAAAGCCTCGACACAGCCAAAGCCTCCGTTGTCCGAGCACTGAATTTTAATATTGATGCGACATGTATATAGCTTCGAGCGCGCCGGGTACAATTCGCTACCGGATCTTCGACAATTGTTGTTGACGTTGCTGTTGTATTTTTTTTTTCGCAGAACTGATCCGAGGTTCAGGTGTCCTAACTTTTTGTCGACGACACGAATAAAATTTATTGCGAAAAGGGCCAACCGATGTAAAGGTTTCTGCATAATAATAAAGTACGTTTCCATTGCCGGACAGTAACGGGCAGGAAGTAATGTAGAAGATTATCAAAAAATTATTAGTTGGGTATAATTGGACTTGGAATTAAAAAAAAAAAATGTATATATATATATTGAAAAAATGAGGAAATTACATGTGAATACCCTATTTTTCATGGTATTTGATCGTAATTGTGCTATTTTTTAAACCAGTGTGCCTTGCACGGGAATCGCGAATAATTGAATGTTGAATCCAAATTGAATTCCAATCCGATTGGCAGTTTATCATTCTATATTGCACTACACTGAAGTGTGGCGCCATTTGTTAAATTATCTCGCACATAATTAACATTGCTAATAATTATCGTAATTATCGACACGGAACGCCGAGCGTCAAAGCTAATTAACCTGATTACTGCAAATGTCGGGTATCAATCGTGAATTTACCACTTCAAGTGTAATATTTTTTTATGCACCGGCATTTCATCGTCCACGATTTTGAATGCCGCCGAATATCCTACGTTGTATATTTTTCTAAACCGGCCGCGCATTTTTAGTACACTCTCAATAATTTATATAAAAAGTTGAAAATTGAAATTCCATATCGCTCCTTATAGAAGTTAAAAATTTCAATTTTCATATAACTTCCTCATAATGTTTCTTCATTCGCAGAACTTCTTCAACGAGAAAGTATTTTCTCTATTCTTGGCTAATTACTGCATTTGTACGCATGCGCAGTATTTTTCTCGCACGCGATCCAATAAAGTGCTTTCCTGCTCACACTTCAACAGGAACGGAAAGCGGGATTTTACGTTCATGTGTTAGGAAAATAATGACACTCACGACGTTCACAATTTACGAAGAAAGAAAACAAAAAAGACGCGGAGAAGCGGATCCTGTCGAAGACAATGTATCTGTGAGGAACATAAAAAGCAGATGTGGTCGGTGGGTATCGTTATTTCGTTAACACCTCTCCAGATCGGGGTCGACAGCGGTGTCGAGTTTTATGGAGCACCGTGGCGCGCGCAGTGCTCGAACGTACAAACGTCCGCTTGAGCCGCGTAGAAAAACTTATGGAGGTTCCGCGCTTCCGTAAACGATGAGAGATGACGGTATAGCACTCCGATGTGAGAGGTGTGGGGCGGGGCGGCAGGATGTGCAACAGAAAGGGATATAGAGGGAAGGCTTTAAAACGCCTGGGAAATAAGTAACTGTCTCGGCTTCCTGTTGCTCCGGTTTTCCGGATTATCCGATCTCAAAGGGGCCAAGAGGGGGATGCTCGACTCCCCCGGGGGACACAAGAGCTGCCTTATTCGCCTAACAAATAATAAACCTTGCCGCTACTACTCGCGCTGGCTTTGGCTTCCTCCTCCTCTTCTTCTTCTTCTGCTTCTTTCTCTGCTTTGCCACTGGTTTATCTTTTGCGGTTCTCCTTCTTCGGTTATTTTCGCGGCTACTTTATACACACAGAGACCGGTATTCTTTCCTCGAATGTCGCGTGCCTCTGGCGTTTCGCGGCAGTGAACCAGTCGGAGAGGCGAGAGAGGAATCAAACAACTTTTCACTTATATCGCGCGTTTCTCGGCTTATCTCGCCTGTATACGCACGTATAAATTTTTGTTTCTCCCCTGGCGTCAATGTGTCGTTCGATCGCATCTTACGCTCTCCGTAAGTTCGATGCGAGAGCCTCGATTGTCTCGAGAACGGAGACAATTTTTCCCACAGACATGAAGATATCGGCATAAGACTACACTGTAAAAAAAATTTTATTGAAAATTAATAAACAGTGTTGGAAGCTTTTTTACATAAACTGTTTCTGAAATTTCAAACGCATGTGCGTCACAATTTTACAGTAAAATTTGAATTTTTAATGGGAATTTTTGTAAATTTCAGGCAAAAGATTTGTAATTTTAATATCTCGTATTTTTATTTTACAAGAAAAGTACATTGATGTTCAATTAATGTAAGTAATGTAAGCAAATTTCGATTTCCAGTACGTTAAATTTAAACTTTATTTTTACAGTGTAAATTTCATCAAGTTGTAACGGCCGTGTTTTGCCTCGGGTAAACTGTGATCGGGGAAGTTCACCTAGAGAATAATATTCTAGAAGTGAACAATTATTTTTTCTTCTGAAAACCGTGCATCGATAAAGATTTGCCAAAGATAAAATTTATGTCATGAAGATATTTTCAGGCTCATTTCTTCCTGGAAATTCTTTGATGAACTTTGAGTTTGGGAAGATCGATCTCTGGCACGCCCGTTGGTCAAGCAGTGTTTTCTTCATCAGTTGCGCAACGAAGATATTGGGAAGGAGCAGCCGTCAAAGGACGTCGAAAGGAAAGATTTTTCGAGGTCCTAGGGCTGACTGGGTCGGGGCCGAGAAATCCGATGATCTTTCATTCTTTTTTCCGACCCCTTTCATATAACACATCCCGTCAAATTGCAGATTTCAATATGTCCCTGCTGACGGGACGAGGCATAAAAGTCGCCGATAGCCCTGAGGTCCAGTTGGTTCGAGTATAAAACCAAAGGAGCTTGTCAATTTTCTCACAGTGATATTATTTTTTATTCTCTTTCTCGGTCGGGACGCTTTTTCAATGTGCCAAGTACACTCCGGTTCGTTTAATATTTTGCAAGCGGGCGTTGCGAAATTTTTTAAGTGCACGCTCGTATCTTCCCCCGGCATGAAACTTTGGGGGAGAACGGGATAATGGCGATCATGGGGTAATGCTACACTTAAACTTTACACGACACGTTAACAACGAAAAAGCAACGCGACCGCGGTGTAACGATGAGTTAAAAACGTTAAAGCGAATGCCTCTGAATTTTCACTATTCGGAAATGCATAAAAATCAATGTTAGGCGATCGCACCGTTGTCTGGCAGGCACACATTTGCAGACACACTCTCCTTCCGAGTAGCGTTACACCACTTTCCGTTTATCTAAAAATGTCGCAGTGATTCAGTCAAAAAAAGTTTGTACTCTTTAAAACAACTTATTGTTCACAATCATCCACAATCTTTTATTTGTTCATTTTCGGATCGCACCATCCGGCTTCTAATTTTACAAACAAAAGTACAAACTAAAATTGATGTAAAATATAAGGACAAGTTTGTATATTCAAGCCCGAACAGACGAGTTTGTGACTTATTTGACAAAATTATTTCTACGAAACTATTTTGAACTGTGCAAGCTGCACTGATGCATTCGGTCTAGTCGCAAGTCATATCATGCTCTAATGTTTAGTATTTTTATAAAAGAAAAACAAAAGAAAAATGCGGTCTCGCGCTCACTTATCCGCGAGCCGGCCGAAGTGTCCGCCTACAACAGTAATCCTACACTAAAACATAATGTAAATTACATGGAAATGCACTTGAACGCGAAAGCAACGCGACCGCGATAAAACGCTGAGCTAAAAACATTAAAGCGAATACCTGTGAATTTTCGGTATTCGGAAAAGCATGCAAATCAATTCTACGAGATCGCACCGTTGTCTGGCAGCCGCGCATATGCAGACGCACTCTCTTTCCGCCCGGCGTTACACCACTTCCCGTTTATCTAAAAATGTCGCAGTCATTCAGTCCAGGCACTACAGAAACCCGACGCGTTGCACTGATGCATCCGGTCTCGTCACGGAGTTTATATCGTGCTCTAATGTTTAGTATTTTTATAAAAAAAAAAAAAGGGAAGAAAAAAATGCGATCTCCCGCGCTCACTTATCCGCGAGCCGGCCGAAGTGTCTGCCTACGACAGTAATCCGTACACCGCGTTACGGAGAGACTCTACAGAAGGTAAGAGGGGAAGTCAGGGGCGTAACGATAATGGCTTTGGAGTGTCGCTCGTCCCGCTCGAGTCGCTGCTTCTCGTTGTTTCTCAGCTCGTCTCGCTTATCGTGTTCGCACTCTCGCGTCGTATGCGTATATTATGGAAGAGACGAGTGGAGAAACTGAACGTGTTATATACATGGACGTATATGCACGTGGAGATAGAACATCGAAGGTGTTGGCGGATTAATGTGAGCTGTGCACTGGCGATGATAGGACCTATTCGCAAACAGCGATGCTTGATGCGCGCTGCTATCCCTTTCTCAACCTGAATCGCACGAATGACGATGGGGCGAGGAACTGCAAAGCTGTATAGCTGTTAGCCAAACAATCAAGCGAAAGCTACGGTAAATGCTCGCAAACACAATTGTTCACGTGCCTGCAGAGCTGTCCTATCGACGTGGGAAAGGACTTTGCGCAATGATCTTATATATAAACGGTGGGCAATAAAAATGTGAGTAGGGAAGAGCGGGGCAAAATGGGAAAACGGGGCAAAACGGGTAGTTGGGCAAAACTAAATTTTCCAATCATTTTTGGATCGGTTAAGGTGGCAAAACGGGTCAGAAAAGCCTGATGTATCGATGGGGCGAATTCGGGCATCCAAAAATTACAGGAAAATTACGTTTTGACCCATGCCCCGTTTTGCCCCGCTCTACCCTATATTATAGTTTCCTGTAATTTACCCGGTTATCGGGATGAAATATCGCGCTCGGAAATTAGCGGACAGTTATGCGAGAGCGACAACTTTATGAGAAAAGGGTGGGCGAGGATACGTAAGGGTGACGGAAATAGAGGAGAAAAAAAAAAGATTATGCGGACAAATGCTCGTCGTTGAGTACGACGAGCATGGTAAATCAGCCGAGCCACTCTCGCCACCGGCTGACCATTCCATCGCTCGTATTACTGCATGAGCGCCACGAGCACATGCGTGAAGTGCATCGTATATACATATAGGTATACTAATGACCGTGGGGCATATACATATCGTTAAGGTCTCGTCGCGTCTGCATTTCTGTCGGTTGGTCAGCCCGTGAACCTGCAGCTGCGTGATGCACGATCGGTGATCCGTACCTCACGACCGCAAACTCGGCGGAGTAGATGAGAGGTACGGTTGTTGGCACATTCTCACTTTTCGGGAACGGATTGCAAACAAAATATGCAGCGGAGCCGGACATGTCACCTTGTCGCGGTCGAAGCAAAATTCGCTCCTGCGCGGCACACTGTAAAAAATGTTTGTACTTTTTAGAACAACTTATTGTCGACGTCCACAATTTTTTATTTAGTAATTTTCCGATCGGGACATCCGGCTCTAGTTTTACAAACAAAAGTACAAACTAAAATTGGTGATGACACGGGAAATATTCAAGACTTAACCGGATTTTTGTTTATTTTACGAAATTATTTTTTACAGTCAGTGTTAGCCTGTAAATATTGTTCATATTGTGTTTCTTTTTGTCAACCTAGTTTAAGGGTCTTTGGTTGTACTGAGCTTCAGTGATAAATGCAGTTTTTAAAATTTGTTTGTGTTAAAATTACAATTAGGGCAAAACAACCCCGATCTTCAACTCTATGTCCAACAGGACAAGGTGAATAATCTTCTCCGGAAGGAAAACCCACCTCATGCCATTTCCCAATCTACGAGCATCCACAATTGGACAAGTAGACACATTTATATCATTGTCCAATCGACCCTCGGTTAACATTTTACTCCGAGTACCTAAAGGAAACTCCCTATAATTTTTCAGATAAATAAAAACAATGCTTAAAAAAAGCTTCGAAATTCGAATTACGAAATGACAACTTTCTTTACACCCCGAATCTTCAACTTCTAGTTTATTACTCTCGCATGTAAATGTGAATATGGATGAGCTATTTGCTCATATTTTACGAGTCGCGATTTCTTTCGCGAACCTTAACTACGACTCCGTCAACGCTCTACCGCTGATCTCGACGTCCGACTTCCGCGACCGTCGACCAAAGAAGCCCAAATTAAGAAAGACGCATCAAAGAGACCCTCGGAGATGGCACTGCGAGCCAGAACGACTCGACATTGGTCAGTTTGATTGACACTAATTATTCGCTTTTCTTGCAATACCGGATAGAGAATTCTCTCTGTAACCGCTGCGCGGAAAGCTTCCGGTAAATTTCTTGCCGAGCATTCATGTAACTACACGTGGACGGACGAGACGCATCATAGTTTTTTTAATCTAAGAAATTTTCTTCGCCGGCAGAGTGTAATTTCGATCTTTCTCATTCGCTCCCTTCCTTTCCTCTCGTTTCATATACACACACGCCGAATGAATAACGTTCGCAGAACTCGATTTATTCTCCTTTCGCCGAGCGGACTTTCCACCCGCGCTATTTGTCTTTCGTTCAATTGAAAAGACCTCTTTTTTCCCACCCTCTTCTCGCTCGCTCGGTTTTCTATCCTCCGGAACGGTCGCCTTTTTGGCCTCGCCGCGCGAGCGCGCGCTCCGGTCCGATACGAAAAGGCGATTATTGCCCCCGGGGTTTCCCTCCCGGTGCGACTCGAGTTCTTCCCTCTTTTTTTTTTTT
>JAPYZC010002246.1:0-16258 GCA_030522665.1 Ichneumoninae sp. A BG-2022a
AAAAAAACAATATTAAATCGCCATCCCCTCAATTTACCGTAATCTCAGCCCCGTTCGACGTCGACCGAAATTTCGCCCACAAACTCACTGCCCACGTTGAATTTAATTTCAATTACAAGCACTTCGAATTGATTGTCACCGCCGTCTCCGATATGCATGTTCTTTTTTTTCAATCTACCTACACACCATCTATATCCAATTTCACGCAGCGTCGTCTATTTTCCGGGGTGCGGTGGGTGGGACATCGTGGGATTAGCTCTGCATGCCAGCTAGTTATGATTAGACGGGACAGTTGGCCACGTCGTTGCACTTGTATCCGGGGTGGCGTACGCTCGCTCTGCCTACACTCACGCATCCCCGCTATGAACATTAGACCCGACGCACGCACATTAACGCGTGTATCGTCGGCCCAGAACAAGAAGGGCGTATGTGCCGTACCAGCGAGCAACAGATACGCCCTTTCGGTTCCCGGGCCGGCCTCGCGTACATATGCATGAGTTTGGCGATGTGTGCGGATCCGCCGTTCCATCGAGTGTGCCTTACCTATACTCCGCACGTGGAACGTCGCAGGACATACGCGTGGGGAGGGTTGGCGATAATACGCACTGACAGCACGCGCACCCTCCCGAGTTGGGGTCGTGGCCCCGTGAATCGAGAGCCTGCTGCCCGCGTCGGCGGCCGTGGGGAGGGAGGGAAGTTTGAAAAAAAAAAAGAAAACATATACAACAACCCAATAGAATGAGCATCGCAGTGGACCGAGGGTCGGAGGGTGTGCGGAGCGCGCACTCGGCCAGGGGTCGGAAGCTCTCTACACAGAATTACCCACTGATGTTATAATCCTCTCGTGTTACGCCGTCACACATGCTCGGTCGTAAGCAATAGTTTTTTTTTTTTTTTTTTTTTTTTTTTTTTTTTTTTTTCCCTTTTTTTTTTTCTTTTTTTTTGTTTTTTCTTTTTCGTTTTTTATATAACCCCCCGATACCGTGCCGATCCGTGTGTCTTCGCATCGCGACTCCCATATGCACACTTCGCAGCCAGACGAACCCGCTTCGGGGCTGGATAGGTAACGATTATCGATGGGACAATGTCGTAATCGTATATTTTCATCGACGATTAAACACGATTATTATTCGACTTTATAGACGATCGAGATTTTTTTTTATACGCTTAATTTGCTGTAGCGGAAATTGGGGGCCATCGAAAGCGTGTTCGGTACGGTCGTGAATCTTCTAATTTCTCTCGGACACGCAAAATTTTTACTTTTTGGAATTGACCTGGGCAATTAATTTTTTTTCTTTCTATGGTAGTAGAAGATTGTTGTGGCTCGAGCGCTTCGCGCTCTCGCTGTACACTATGAAATTTAGAAACCGGAAATTTAGATTTCCGGACATTTGCGGAATTCTGTCACTTCCGGATTGATAATCTCATCGTTAGATCGAAGTGTCGTCATACCGAAAATACGTCACTTCCGGTCGAAAAATGAGATTTCCAAACTGGAAGAGACATTTTCGAGGATGACATCATTTCCTGTCGAAAAATTAGATTTTCAAACCGGTATGACGTCATTTCCAGTCGAAAAATGACATCTTCAAACCGGAGGTCACCTGTTTCCGGTATGACATCACTTCCAGCCGAAAAATTAGATTTTCAAACTGGAAGTGACGCATTTCCGGTAGAAAAATGAGATTTTCAAACCGGAAGTGACTTATTTCCGGTATGACATCATTTCCAGTTGAATAATGAGATTTTCAAATCGGAAGTGACTTAATTCCGGTATGACGTCACTTCCAGTCAAAAAATGACATCTTCAAACCGGAGATCACCTGTTCCGGTGTGACATCACTTCCAGCCGAAAAATTAGATTTTCAACCTGGAAGTGACGCATTTCCGGTATCACATCACTTCCGGTAGAAAAATGAGATTTTCAAACCGGAAGTGACTTATTTCCGGTATGACGTCATTTCCAATTGAATTATGAGATTTTCAAATGAGAAGTTACTTATTTAGGGTGTGTCGTCATTTCCAGTTGCAAAATGAGATTTTCAACCCGGTATTTATGTATTTCCGGTATAACGTCACTTCCGGTCGAACAATGATATTTTCAAACCGGAAGTGCCGTATTTCCTGTTTTTAAATTGAAGTATTGCTTATTTAAGAATACCACAATAGGGGAATAGTTATAGTGGGACTTAGAATGATGAGCCCCCTCCCTCTATTTCTTCAACCTAGAAGATAGAAGAAGCATACAAACAAATACCGAACTTTCTAAAATATTTAATAGATTGTGATAACTTAGATTTGGGGTATGAAATTGATAATAACAATGGATTCGTTATGTTAATTTTTATAAAAACAAATTTTGTGAGGAACGATTCTTTTTTCGCGACACACTTATCAGTGTATTAATATAGTTTTTGTAAATTGTTGTTTCAGATATGTGGTGACCGGTGGCCTGGTGGATCGTATATCTCGTCACAGTCGTGCCCTGATAGAGACGGACTTCTTCTTGGAGCAAGAACGTGAATCGCCACTGTTGCTAGCGTCTTACGATCTTTTGGGGCGCATCGTGTCCCATCTGAAGCGTAACGCAAACGAGAGCGGATCGAACAGCATTTGCAACGGCGAGACGATAAACTCGGAACAAACGACGACGGCCGAATCTCATCTTCTGAGTAGCCTCGCCTCTTCTGAAGCTGCCGGTGCCGTCGGTGCTCTCTACGCAATGTTCGCTCTCACATCGCACAATCAGAAATGCTCCTCTCCGACTCCGAATCAATCGACAGCCTCTACATTCTCCAAACTCCTCGCAGTCAAAACACTGAGGCTTCTTCGTACGATCGCTGAACTCGATCTTCGAACTCTTCAGGTGAATAAGTATATAAAAACGAAAACACGAAAATGCTATACCTGTTTTACGAGTCGTCGATAGAGGGACGAATTATTGGGGATCGATTTCGAACATCAAAAATCTCTAAAAATCAAATGAAAAAGTTTACTTTCATGGAGAGTTCACCTTGTCATGGAAAAGGTGTATCTTTTTTCCCGACTTCGATAAAATAACCACATTTCTTGCTTGCAACACGGGCGTAAAATTTTTTGTTATTCACCAGTGATCATTGTTAACCCGTGCGCATGCACAGTACTGTTTCATTACTCCTTAGAGACTAATGCGGCTCATTACTCCCTCTAGAAGCCCTATTACTTCCGGGACAGTAATGGTCATTGGCAAGTGTGACGATTTTGCGATGCAAGATATGTGGTTATTTTGAGGGACTGCTGATTAATATGCTGTGATTATGCTTCATATTTTACAGGACTGTAATACTAGTCATAAACGCTTCAGCGTGCACTTGAATTTCGGTTGAAAACGTTCAAAAAATAAAGTAAATAGAACATTACAGATTGTAGCGAAAACCAATATGGCCTCTCAAAATTTCAACAGCACCTATTTTGTAGGACACAAAATATTCTGGAATTCACATACGTAAAACGAGAGTGTACGTCGATTCCCCAAAATCCTCCTAATATTTTAAAAAATCGTGACAAAGTCTATTACACAAAAGAAATCCATGCAAAGTGCATTCTACGTTTAGGTTTACTGTTCGCTTGTGCCAAGTGAAGTGGAGCCGGTAAAAAGCGCATGAATGTAGTGTAGAGCACGATGTGGAGCCACCGGTATGTCAATGGTAACACTACGTTCACGCTTTTTTGTAAACTGTAATATTTAATTTTGTTAACTATTTGTACGTTGATAATGAAAATTTGACTGCGCGCCGAAGCGTTTATGTCAATATATAGTCTTGCAGGATTTGCACTCAGAAAAATAATTTCTTTAATTCGACGGCCACCGTTTATTTGGTTTAAGTAAAATATTTATTTGATTTAAATCAATATTTATTTCATTTACGTAACTATTTACTTACATTAAATGAATAATGATTTAAATTACATAAATATTTTACTTAAACCAAATAAACGCTGGCCATTAAATAATTTTTTTCATTATTAAACAATTTTTAATTGAAACTGAGAAATTTCTCAGCTCCGTCAGTAAAAGAGGTGAGTAAGGAGTTAAAAACGGGTCCAGCATCGCCTTAACAAAGTCGGAAAAAATGTATCGTATGCTACGTGGGAGGCAGCGGATTTGCAAGTCGTATGATTTCCGCCCGGGCAGCAAACTTCACGCCCGACGAAAATCACGTACTTCCCGCCCTTATAACATAATATACGACGGGAAACTAGAACATGCCTATTAAATTCAATATCCGACCCATCTTTCATATACTCGCTCGAAAAAGAGTCAAAAGTCCCATCTGATTCCCAACATAAGGAAACATCGAAAAGCCATCAGTGTCGAAGTAACGCGATCAAGTATTAACGAGACTCCAGCAAGGGGCCATCGGTGTCCGTCACCGGCTGTCCCGGGCTCAACCCTCTTGCAACCCTTTCGAGATAACCCTCAACCCCCAAGGCATTTGGCCACTCGACGATGTAACGCATCATCGTGTGATTCGATAACAGCCACCATTCCCGCCGTTGTTTTATTCGCGCTACTTCCAATCTTCCATTGACAAATCACCTTTTTTTGTTCATAAAAAAAACGTCACGAGTTGTTCTAAGTCTATTTTTTCCTCAATATTTCTATTATATTTTTCCCTTATTATTATTATCATTCCATAATTGTCACTGAAAAAAATTGTAATCTCCAGTTTTTTATATTGACACCTGAGCGTATTTTCACACTATCGGAGCACCACTATTACGAAAAATCAATCGTGGGGAATTATTAAACAATTTTTTTATATCAAAGAAAAAATAAATAAAATGCGTTTTTTGGAAATCGGTGAAAATAAACAAGCAAACGAGCCCAAGTTCGGTGATCCGCGTTTCTCCTGTACGTACAATGCCGCAAAGAGAATAGTATGCGTTTGCTATTTAAATATCAGGCCCATCGAGAGTCTGCGTGCGGTAATTCGGAGAGTGATTTTTTTACCCGGTATTAAAAATTGTCGAATAATTCCCGCTACTGATTTGTCGTAACGGTGGTTCCCCCATAGTGTGAAGATATGATCAGGTGCAAATATAAAAAATGTTAGATTACGATTTTTTTTATAAGAATATGAACCAAAAACAATAAGAGAAACCCCCGTATTATTTTTGGTTCATATTTCTTATAAAAAAATAATTTAAAAAATCATAATATCAAATTTGTTGTATTCGCACCTGAGCATATTTTCACACTATCGGAGCACCACCGTTACAAAAAATCAATCGTGGGGAATTATCCAACAATTTTTAATACCAACGAAAAAAATTAATAAAATACTTTTCTTTGCCGATAATCGACTGTCTGTTAAAATCAATAAGAAAACGAGCCCAAGTCCGGTGATCCACGTTTCTCCTGTACGTACAATGCCGCAAAGAGAATAGTTTGCGTTTGCTATTTAAATATCAGGCCCGTCGAGAGTCTGCGCGCGGTAATTCGGGGAGTGATTTTTTTTGCCATTAGCCATCGGGTGGTCCGCAGGGGGCTCGAATTTACGATAGAGATATCTCACAGCAGGCGGGAACATGGGTTATGGAGCATTGAGAGACACGTACCATTGGTTGTATGGAGGCCGAAGGTACTTCAGTGGCAGCGGGGAGGCTGCGGCGATCAAACCACGAATTGAATCGAAACGGCACCTCGCGCGCCCACCATCAGGGCTTGAAGCAAGGCGGTTCTGCCCCCCTCTATTATCCCCCGGGACTCCCGGGGAATCCCGCGGGAGATCACTCGATTATCCCTCGTTGGCCTGGAGTAACCCGCAGTCCGGTGCAAGTCCTTCGACTGTTTTTTTTTCCCAACGAGTGACTGACAGAGACGAAGAAAAACCTGCAGTTTGAAGGCCCGTCCGTTTATTAACAATTCTCTTTGCTCTGCCACGCGAGACGCGCCCAGTCGCGGTCGCAGTTTTCCGTCGGGTAGAGCTCGTTAACCGAAGCCTCGTGCTCGTTCACCTAGTAAAATTTTACTCTTCCAACAAATCGTTTCGGCCCTTTTTGCTGAATTTAATGTTCTTTTTTTTTTTTTTTATAAATCTTTTGTGTGTCGACTGTTAATTGATAGGAAGCTTGAATTTTTATTGTTGCAGAATTTATTAGGCGCGGAGGGCACCGGTCTTCAGTGGAGACTCATAGCCAGTCACCTTATAACGCGCTTTTCGCGGGAGCCACTGGCGGAGAAGAACGAACTGTGCGGAAATGGAGGACAGCAGGGAGCAAGTTCCGTTCAGATTTTGGGGGAATTGTTCACGGTTCTTGGATACTTTGCTGCAAACAATTCTGAGAATCAGGTAAGTCAATTTTTTAATTGAAGATTTCATAATTATCGATAGCAGGAAGTGAGTTCGGTTCAGATTTGGGGGAATTGTTCGCTGTCCTTGGGTACTTTGCTGCAAACGATTCTGAGAATCAGGTAAGTCAACTTTTAAATTGTATTTTTCATGATTGATGACAGCGTGGAATAAGTTCGCTTCACTTTTTGGAGAAATTGTTCATGGTCGTTAGGTACTTTGCTGGAAACGATTCGGCGAATGCGGTAAGTCAATTTTAAAGGAGGGAGTCTCGCTGCGCGCTGACTTCGCATAAGTTTGACAATAATAAGAGAAAATTGCAAGTCTTGATGGCGTAAAAATCTTTAAAAATCATGTATACTAAAGGTACTGAGAAGATTAATTTTGCATAATAATAATTGCAAAATGTTATTAACAATTTCATCTAAAAATTAATTGGTTAACAAATTACCCGGCAACAACGTTTTTTTTTAATGATTCGTTTATTTTTCAGATTTTTAAGTAATTGTTGATTTTTTATTTTTTTTTATCGAACAAAAATCAACGATTACTTAAAACTCTGAAAAAAATTCATACGTTTTCAGAAAAATAAACGAATCATTTTCATAAAAAAAAAGTTTTGTTGCCGGGTAATTTGTTAAACAATTAATTTTTTGATGTATACATGATTTTTTTCAGATTTTTACGCCAACAAGAAGTACTTGCAATTTTCTCTTATTGTTGCCGAACTTATGCGAAGTCGGCGCGCACCGAGACTCCCTCCTTAAATTGGACCTCTCATGATTATTGACGGCAGGAGACAAGTTCGATTCAAATTTTGAGAGTATTGTTCACTGTCCTTGGATACTTTCCGGCAAACAATTCTGATTCAGGGAAGTCAATTTTTTAATTGTAGCTTTGTAATTATCGACAGTACAGAGCGAGTTCGATTCAAATTTTGCGGGTGTTGTTCACCGTCGTTGGTTACTTTGCTGTAAACAATTCTTGTAATCGGGCAAGTCCATTTAAAAATTGTATCTTTCGTAATTACCGGCAGAAGGGAGCAAGATCTGTTCAATTTCAGAAGAATTGTTCACGGTCCTTGCGTACTTTGCTGCAAATAATTTTGAGAATCAGAAATGTCGATTTCTTAATATTAGCTTTCGTAATTATTGACAGCAGGGAGTAACTACGGTTCAAATTTTGGGGAAATTATTCACTATCTTTGGATAGTTTGCTGCAAATAATTCCCGAGAAACAGTTAAGTAAATTTTTATAATTGTAGCTCTCGTAATTCTCGACCCAAGGGTAGGATGGCGATGCAACTGGCCAATGTTAATTTTATTATCTTCTCAGCTGGCTTGTATTTTGTATAGAAATTACTGAGTTGGAAGATATTTGCGTTTGTCCCGCGAAATTAAATAATCGGGGCAAAATCGTCACATCCGAGCTTAATTTCGTATTTAAATTCGAACTTGCGCGTCACCTAGAGTACGAATTGTTTTGATTAATTACCCGAGCACAAGCGATGTAGTGACGCCCGGCGCAGCCTCGCTCTGCATACAGACGAGATTTTTCACGTGGATAAACATAGAGTCTCCGGCACGATTGTTCCATCATCTCTCTCCCATGCATTCCCCCTCGATGTTTTTTTCGTTCAGTTTAATCTCGCACAATCCTACGAAGAGTGTCACGACTTTCACTCTCGACAATGGGCAGAATTCCACGGATATCCAGCGTAGAGGGGTTCAACGGTGATAATTTCACCGAACGCTAACGAGTCAACGATTTCTCTTCTATCGTATCGTTTCTCTGTACGAGACTGAACCCGTGGCGTTTTTACCCATTCATTAAGGGGTCATGCTATCCGAAGAGGCAAAAAAAAAATAAGATGGTATTCATGATTTTTTTTTAAACAGTAGTTTACGAAACAATTCATATTTTGGTTAATATCGTGGAGTTAGTCAGGGTGATATGGCCACACGGGTGATACCACCCTGATATGGTCACCCGTAATATCTTTCATTACACTCGATGCGAAAATGTCAGATTTCAAATTTTCTACGATACTCGTGCGAAAAACTTTTTCCGAACTCGTGAGATTGTTGCACTCGCCAGAAAAAGTTTTATCGCACTAGTATCGTATATTACTATTATTAACTCATGCATGAAAAGCGCTACTTTTCGTGCCTGCCGAGAGTGACTTACGCGGCGCTTTATATCCAATTGTACTATAACTACTGGGTGTATGGACACATCGGGCCGATTTTACTTTATTGCACACGCCTCGTACTTTATGCACGTTTCTCGTACTTTACGCACACGCCTCGTACTTTACGCACACACCTCGTACTTTACGCACGCATCTCGTACTTTACGCACACGCCTCGTACTTTACGCACACGCCTCGTGCTTTACGCACGCTTCACGTACTTTACGCACGCTTCTTGTACTTTACGTACGCTTCTCGTATTTTACGCACGTTTCTTGTACTTTACGCACGCTTCTCGTTCTTTACGCACGCTTTTCGTACTTTACGCACGCGTCTCGTACATTACGCACGCTTCTCGTACTTTACTCACGCTTCTCGTGGCTTACGGACGCTTCTCGTACTTTACGCACACTTCTCGTACTTTACGCACGCGTCTCGTACTTTACGCACACGCCTCGTACTTTACGCACGCGTCTCGTACTTTACGCACGCTTCTCGCACTTTACGCACGCTTCTCGTACTTTATGCACACTGCCTGTAGATCGCCACAATCAGCAGGCACAGAGTAGCACTTCTCCCGCATTCGATACAGAAAACATTATCCGATACTAGTGCAGTGTAGCGAACATCATACGCGGACTGTGAAGTAAGTCGCACTTCACTGTGTGCGTATAAAATTCGGTACACCACACTAGTATCGAAAATTACTAATTTCTAAACCCAAGTTTTTTTCGAGCTCGAACGCTATCTAGTCAACGATTTATTTTCTGTCGTCTCCTTTCTCTATTCGACAATAAACGCATGGAATTTGTACCGATTGTCTGCGGGTTCATGCCACGCTGAGGGCCGAAAAATAGGACGGTGTTCATGATTTTTATTATTATAATTTTTTTTTATGTTTACATACGAAAGAGTTCGTAGTTGGCTTGATATGATGGATATAAATTTTAGATTGCGCTTCAAATGTTCTCAAAGGTTTGGCGCCGCAAAGAAATGAAATTTTTCTAAACTCGATTTTTCTTTCCAAGTTCCGGAGTGGTGCAGACTCTTAACGCGCTTCGTAGTTCACCGCCGAAAGAGCGAGAGAACGAAGATTGAATTTGAAGAAAAGAAGTTCGTCATGCCGATAGGAGGGGTTCGACGTGAGGCTTCTACCGTCCTGCGAGACGGTCCGAGAAAAGCTTTTCGTGAGATATCTCGCAACCGTAAAGCATCCACTGGAAGCCGAGGGTATTCGAGCTATGTAGCGCTATCGGAGAGACGCGAGTCTCGTCGTCGGTCGCTTATTCTTCTCTCGTCTCGTTCGCCTCTCTTGACCGGCTGGCGAGGAGCTTGGCATGCGACCGCACCGCTCGTGGTTCTTCGTTCGATAGTTAATGGATAACGCAATAATATTCCCGTACAGCGGCGAGACAACGGACGGAGGGTTGAGAATACCTTATTATCAGTCTCGTTATCGTCTACCCGCAGGACCACAGAATTCCGTCTCTATCGAAGCCAAGTCGCCGGCCAAGTTGCCGGAGACTCTCGAAACTTTTCGATTATAGTTTACAGTTCCTGGGATCTATTAAAACTTAGGCTTTACGATAATAATGCATGGAATTTCAGCATACCACAATTCGTTGGATATTCCAGTGAAATTACTTTTTAATTATTGACTTTTTTATTCCATGCATTTTTTTTCGCCCCGAACGCACATCCGATAGCAATTTTTGTTAAGAGATAAGATATATCATAAAATGCACATTGGTAATTGGCAAAGCAATTGCTTTGCATTGGAATATACATTGGTAATTGGCGAAGTAAGTGCTTTTTTATTTCGATCTAAGATTCACAGAGTTCGTTATCTATCGAAGCCGAGTTACCGGCCAAGTTGACGGTGACTCTTGAAACTTTTCGATTATAGTTGCACAGTAGTTGAACGGTTCTTGAGATCTATTAAAACTTAGATTTACGATAATAAGACATGTTCATTTTTTATTACTTTTTAATTTGGAACAAACTTTTTAACAATTTTCCGCACAGAATTTTTTGACAGTACACGCATAACATTTTTTTAAATTAGGTAAACCAACATCTATAAATCCTACAGATTACAGTGTGACCGTTTTATAGTCCGAATTCTCCGAGATTCGGAGATGTAATTGCATTCGATTTTCTATCTACTTAGGTTCTACTATAATAATACATGCAATTTGAACATATTACAATCATTAACTTTAAAAAATTTAATGCATTATTCGTCCCGAACATAAATCCAATCGCAATTTTTTAGGTCTCAAAAAATAAGCTCTACATTGGTAACCTCAAAAAAAAAATGTTTACTCCGAAATCTATAAATTCCCCAGATTTCAGACCATTTTACAGTTCGAGTTCTCCGAGATTCGGGTAGGTAATTGCACGATCCGGTTCCCCGGACAAGTGAGCCACGGCGGAAGTACTCTAACGCGGTACCTTTTCGATTTTACATCTACACAGGTTCTACGAGAATAATACATGCAATTTAAACATATTACAATCATTAACTTCTACAAATGTCATGCATTTTTTTCGAACATAAATCGAATCGAAATTTTTTTGGGTCTCAAAAGATAAGCTCTACACAGGTAATTGCACGATCCGGTTCCTCGGACAAGTGAGGTGCTCCGACGCTGTACCGTTCCGACTTTCTATCTGCCCCTAAGTGTGCTCGAGCGCACAGACCATGTGTCCGTAGTGCGTACGTCGGAGGCGCAACGCGGACGAGGACGTGCATTCGGGGATGGAAGAATGACGAAGAAGCCTCTGTTAGACACAACACACTCAGCCGACCTCCCATCAATATGCGCGAGGCCGAATGCCGTTAAGATATATTTACTTCGTTCCATTCCGTGCCGTCGGTGGCGGTCCCGACGCCGCTGGCGCTCCCCGGCCACTTACAGCCCATCTCTCTTCGGGCGGTTGGTACACCAGCGCCGGTTATCCACGTACACCATCGCCGAACGTCGGGCACGCGCGCGAGCGGCTCCTCTCACGTCGAAATATACGTTGAGTGCATCGTCGACGCGCATTCATCTCTCGTCGGATTTTACAAACCCCCCTCCTCTTCTCCCCCCTGTGGGGCAGCTAACTGCCACGAGGAAATCAACACGGATGCACCACCCTCTTTCACTCTGTCTCCTCGCTAACCGGCGACGAGCCGAACGAGTGTTCGACTATACTGCATTACCGTACCGCGGCCTCCGCGCTCGTCGCTCGTCACTTTTAATAGAACGTTTTAATCACACTCGCCTCGTACACCGTCACTTCGCCACCTATGACTCGACTGTTTGGCATTGTTGTTTGGCTTCACATTGATATTTTGTATTTAATTTTGATAGTTTTATTTATTTACATTATTCGTGAGAGCTAAAAATTTGAAGGGAAGGGAGTTTAAGGGGACCGGTGCGCTTCGCACTAGTCGAATGAGTGATACATTTTTTGAGTCGCTTGTAGAAAGTTTTGAACACCTTTTGATTATAGTGGATGGTTATTTGTATTACAGCTGACGTCAGCCTGGAAACAGATCGGTTGCAATGGATTTGCAAAAATATTAACTAGTTTGTGCTGATTTTGGAAAAAGTTGTTTCAATCGACAAAAAATGTTGTTTCAATCGGCAAAAATTTTTGTTTCAATCGACAAAAATTTTCTTTCAATAGACAAAAGATTTTGTTTCAATTGACAACAAATTATGTTTAATTCGACAAATTTTGAATGAATTGAAGCACATAATCGTTTAACAAAACAATGTATTGTTTGTACCAAACAATGCTTTGTTCGTATAAAACAATGCTTTATTTGTACCAAATAAACAACAGCTTTCAACGGATGTCAACACGACTTTTGGTTAATCCAACAAATTTTTTTTCTCATTGTATTTTTTCAGTTTTTTCAAAGAATGATCCGTAATTTTTTGCTCGTTTTTCATGTATGTTATGTTTTTTTATGTACGGCTCATTATTTTTCTTGAAAGATGCTCTACAGATTCATCGCGTAGATATCCGATAGTATTTTCCATTTAAAAATGACAGCCTTTTATTTATCCATTAACGAAATTACTTCGTAAACAACGAAGTAAAACGACCACGGGCTCCGTACTCGTCGCTCATCACTTTTAATAGAACGTTTTAATCACACTCGCCCCGTCTCTACGGTCACTTCGCCACCTATGGATCGACTGTTTGGAATTGTTGTTTGTTTTGATATGAATATGGATTCAGAATTACTGAGTATTTTATAATTTAATAATTTGGAGAGTTCGTGAGAGGTAAACAAATGAACGGACCAGCACCAAATTACTGACTACCTAATTCCGTATGGCATTGACAATAAAAGAAGACTGATAAAAATAGTGGAGATGGTGAAATAAATAATATTATAGAAAAGTTTGGAGTCCTAATTAACTAAAACACGTATTATTTTATTGTTTTTTACCATTAAAAAAGGAATTAACGCGAAATACACGCACTGTTGTAAATTACTCGTTTAGTGTCCTGCAATTTTGTCATATCGCTTATATAGTGACCTATCTAAGGTCTAATCACACTTTTACCAATCGACCCCATTTACCAACGATAAAAAAAAATTGGAACGTTTATATGAGAATTTCACGTCGAGAAGTCCACGTAGCACGTCAGTTCTGTTCTCGGCTCTTCCCAGCTCTCGTATTTTTTCAAAAAAGACCAGAGCTTGGAAGGGTTTGAAACAACTATGAACAAGACAAAAAACTTTTTTGTCTTATTTATAGCAAGCATGTTTTATAACATTTTGTGAAGTTTTGGTGCCCTTTATTGAATTAGTAAAAAATCTTCCGTTGCCTTCCATTTTCGCATCATCAAAGACGTTCTCACACTAAACCAATTTACCATGACCCTGAAGATGACCCTATGATGTCAAATTTGATATTGGAATGTTTGTGCTGCTTTAGGAAGAAAAAAAATTGTTCATTTGTAGAATTTTACGTTCCAAATGAACTCTTCCCAGCGCAAAGTTTATGCGATGCAAAACATCAGCCGTTATAACTTGATGGAATTTAGTCTCACACCAATATTTTTGCGGTCATTATTTATCGCAGCCGTTAAATTTCGCTTCACAGCATATAATTATTTGTTGCATTTAATAGCATGAAAAAAAATTACATTATACTGGAATGTTCCCGGTTTTTGAATAAACTGTGTATTGTAATGATCCGCTCGTAAAAATTCTCAGGCCTCCATGCGGGCACGATAGTTGCATTAAATACTTCCTATACACGCTTAGAATTGTCGCTCGGCGCAGGTGCAGCTAGTTATAGACTCGCCGAGCAGTGCGATCTTGAAGTCCGGATAGCCGGACACTTGTTTCCTTGTAACGTCTCCGCAGGTGATCGTGGTCTTCTGCGCTCGTTACGAGCCATGTACTTGCTTCCGTGACACCTGGAGAACGCCAGCTTTTTTAAATAATTTTTTCCCACGGTTTCGGAAACGTCTCTTTGAGTTAACGAAACCGAAATATCGCTTCTTATGTACCCTGAAAATAATGTACAGAAAAAAACAATTGGCTCGTCAACATTTAATTTATTATTATTATTATTATTATTATTATTTTAGCAAATTCTGATAAAATCCCAATTACTATTTACCATTACAGTTGGGTGCTACTTTAATAGACCTTCTGCACACTGATAAAAAAATACGGTTGAATCAACTAAGATTCGGGCACGGACGTTCAACTACATATTTTGTTGGTACACTTAAATTTGATAGTTCAACAATTTTTTAGTCGATTTCACCTAAATATTTTTGAGTCATTAAAATATTTTGTTCAACCGACGAAATATTTATTTGAACATCCCTGCCCGAATCTCAGTTGATTCAACTGTACTTTTTTATCAGTGCAGTCTGCTAAAACCAAAATATGCGTTCTCGAGCCTTCCTTTAAATAATTTTCCCCACGTTTTGGGAAACGTCTCTTCGGGTTTACTAAACCACAATTTTTCGTCTCACGTAGCCCTGAAAATAATGTACAGAAAAAACATTAGCTCGTCAACATTTTATTCGATCTTATTTTATTTTGCTCTTATAATTATATAAAAATTCTGATTAAAACTCGTAATTACTATTTACCGTTGCAGTTGGTCCTGCAGTCAGCCGGGGCCGGACCCAGTGTTCTCCAGCAGCTCTGCACTCTGCCGTTTCCGTTTTACGTCGATCCACGATTGTCATCTTTCACTCTGCCCACTCTCCTCGCTGCCACGCATCGAAATCCCGAGGCGACGGCCGCTCTCTCATGCGAGTTGTCCTATCAGGTGAGTGAAAAAAAATGTTGCATACAATTTTTCGACTTGTATTTTTTTTTTTTTTTTTTTTTTTCGCTCTTGAAACGAAGAATGAGACTATCGGCGAGATAAATTGTGAGAGGAAGTTGCGCATCGGAGATATCTCGAGTGTTCGACTTTTTCGCAGCTGCTCGAGGACTACCGGGCCTCGATCGAGGGCAAACAGCATCCCCTGATCCGCTTACTGAAGGATGCTCCTACTTGTCCGTGACATCTGGAACACCGGGCACTCGATGAACACGATTAGTTCATTATTTCCGTCTCCCTGTGTCCACCGTCGCTCCCGGCCATCCTTCTTCTCCGTCCCTTTGATATCCACTGAAATGTTCATGAATAATCAATAGCCCCACTGCGCCCAGCTTTTCGCGTGCAATTATCGTTGTTGCGAGGGGTTTCGTGCCAAAACTGCCTATGTACAGTCTAATGAGAATTTCACAAGTTGTGGAAATTTTTATAAATTAATCAAATTTTTGAAAGTTTTAAAAATTCGAAGTTTTAGACATTCGCGATTCACCTCATCACAAGGTAGAGATTCAGAGCTGATTTTTTTTCGTTCCTATTAATTTTTAAGAAATGGAATTAGCTGCATTGTCAACAAATTTATGAAACTTCGTGTATGCTTTTCGAAGCTGTTTTTTTGTTTCATTAAATCAGTATATCACCATCGATATACAGTTATGATGTAAAATTAAATTTCCGTCAGTTACTTTTTCTGAGTTTATGTAAAAATTTATATGAAAAAAAATACTTTCGTGGATTAATTTTAGTGAATGTTTCAACAGTAATAAATATCCCATAAATCGCGGATTATTTCAGTTGCGATAAAAATATGGATATTTTATTTTTACCTTTGTTTTCCTCGACGGTAGTTTTGTCACAACACTCCTCAAATTTCGATCGTGTCGACAACTTTTTCGCAACTTTAATCGATTGATAATCGATGGGTGGAGGACGAATTTTTAGGGATAATTCGGGGCTGGCACCCTGTGACCGATGGAGGCAAACGGGTAGATAAATATAGTCTTCGCTTATAATCTATGACACCGAAATAGGATTAATTTAATTGTGATTTTTTCGATCGTCCCAAAGTGTCGAGATGGACGCAAACGCGCCCATCTCGAGAGCTTTCGCGATCGATTCACTAGGATATTAGGGATATTTGTGTAACGCCAGTGACGAGATCCCAAAGCTTTGGCTGCTGCGGCCTGTGTACCCGGTAAAAAAAATGGTTCGCCAAAAAAAATTACAGTCGGCAAAAATTTGACAAACACTTTTTCGTCCACGATCATCAAAAATCATTTAAGGAGGGAGTCTCGCTGCGCGCTGACTTCGCATAAGTTCGACAACAATAAGAGAAAATTGCAAGTAGTTCTTGATGGTGTAAAAATCTGAAAAAA
>JAPYZC010002247.1:0-45842 GCA_030522665.1 Ichneumoninae sp. A BG-2022a
CAACGATTACTTAAAAATCTGAAAAAATTCATACGTATTCAGAAAAATAAACGAATCATTTTCATAAAAAAAAAGTTTTGTTGCCAGGTAATTTGTTAAACAATTAATTTTTTGATGAATTTGTTAATAACATTTTGCAATTATTATTATGCAAAATTAATCTTCCCAGAACCTTTAGTATACATGATTTTTTGAAGATTTTTACACCATCAAGAAGTACTTGCAATTTTCTCTTATTGTTGTCGAACTTATGCGAAGTCAGCGCGCAGCGAGACTCCCTCCTTAAATAGATCTTGCGTAAAATTGATCGTCTTTGGTTGAAGCAGATATTTCATGTAGTCCGTTTTGCCCCGGGGTTCTGTCTTGCCTCGCTCTTCCTTACCCATTATAGATACACTTTCTCGAGTATCCTACTGTGCAATCTACATAGTATCAGCTCGTGAACTTGATTGAATTCAGGTTCTATCCAGCCATGATCGTCCGGTTTCTTCCCCGAGGGTTTTTTTTTTACCTTCCGGTGCCCAGTAAATTTTTTTCGCTAGATTTCGGATTGATTGACCTCGTCGAAATAAATGAAAGTCAGTATAACTAGACACTCGGGAGTCGGCTCGCAGCTCATTCAACCGAGCGCGATCCAAACGTGAAAATTAAATTCCAACTCTAATTCAGTTAGAACATCGCCGTCCATCAAACTCTCGTCTCTAAAAATCCGCTACCGGCCACTTCGACTCGCGAGAAAAGAAAGCGAGAAGCGTGTCGTAAAACTCTTCGCAACTCTGCTCCGGAACGATTATAAAGAAAGATTTTCGTTGAATGATTACAGGTTGTCCATAGTACAGAGCAGCAGCAGCAGCAGCCGCAGTCGTCGTCGTCGTCGTGGTCGAAGCAGCAGAAGGTGAGGAAGGCAAAAGCAACGCTGGTGTATAGGTGACGAGAGAGACAGTGAGAGTCGGTGTGATGAGCGGATATCTCGGGACGAGCACCCTGTCCCCACTGCTGCACGACCCAAAGTATCCTCCAGCCATGCGGGAGAAGGACTCGAGCCCGAGGAAGATGCCAGGCCACATAAGCCCGAAACAGGCGAGCATATATCCTCTGAGCGTCCGGGTGAACGACGTCGAAGAGTTGCCGTACGACTTGAGCCACGGAAGAGATTCGGCCAGAGCCGCCGCTGCCGGAAGTCCCACGTCGATGATGAACAATCAGCCCCACATGAGTCCAGCGGCGAGACCACCGCAGTCCCAGAACGAGCAGCATCAGCAGGATCAGGCGGAGGCCGATTGCGAGCCTCTCGATCTGCGCGTCGATCACAAGAAGGATCATCTTCGCGACGAGAACCAGAACGACATCGAGGTCCTCAATCAGAACGGCCTCGAACGTTTGCCATATCACACGGTACTGTTTCCTCAGCATCACGCCGTACATCCGTTGGTCCTCGAGGCGATGTACCGTTCGCATCATCATCCGCCGACGATAACCGATCTGCCGAAGATTCAAGTTCGAGCATTGCCGACGATGGTGCCGTTGCCCTCGAGTCGTTTCTCAACGTCCTCCTCCTCCGCCTCCGCTCAGCAGCAGCAACAGCAGCAGCAGCAGCAGGTCAGCCAGAGGGTCGGCAGTCCCATAGTACCCAGTCGGGAGACTCACAACTCCCAGCAGAGTCAACAATCGGCGCAGCATCAGCAAAGCTCCGTCGGCAACCTGCCACCGTACTCGACGCCGATCGGCGTCACCGCCGGTATGAAACCCAAGGATCGTTACTCATGCAAATTTTGCGGCAAGGTCTTTCCGCGCTCGGCGAATCTCACGAGACACCTGCGGACTCACACCGGCGAGCAGCCCTACAAGTGCAAGTACTGCGAGAGATCGTTCAGCATATCGAGCAACCTTCAGCGACACGTCAGAAACATTCACAACAAGGAGAAGCCATTCAAGTGTCCGCTGTGCGAGAGATGCTTCGGTCAGCAGACGAATCTGGACAGACATCTCAAGAAGCACGACGCCGACGGTCCGACGATACTCGACGAGGTGAGATCGCGCTATCACGGACAACTGCCGCGCGCCGATGATTCGTACTTCGAGGAGATAAGGAGCTTCATGGGCAAGATCACTTCGCAGAGACAGGGCATACCGTACTTTCCGGGTCTGATCGGCAGCGCCGGTGAAGATTTTCGCAACGACAAGCAACAGTTGCAACTGGAGGAGAAACGCGGCGACTCTTCGTACTTCAGCGATCGCGACAATTTGAGCTCGAGATCGAGCAGCAGCGCCAGCAGGGCCGAGAGCGTTCACGAGGATCAGAGGGACGCCAACACACCGCCATTGTCGCCTGGGAACAATACTTGATTGATGGGTGGTGAACAAAAAAAAATCGCCTTCGTTCCACAACGTCCGATTGTTTCGTCGAGGGTCTCGTTCGATGCAAACGGGAATCGGAGAAACTCTTATGAACTTCTACACGGTGTCCACGGTGGAAAAGCATATCGGCGAAGAATATGCGAGAGCTCTACCGAGAGATCGGGATCGGGAAGAGTCCGAAGGGAGTCTTCCGCGGGGAGGATCAGCGAGACTGGGAAGGGGCGTTTTGCTCCGACGGATCGAAACATCGTCTCGTCAATGACTCGTGGGTGTATAATCATCGATGAATAATCGTTGCGAGAATATAAATAAAAGCCGGTTCTCATAGAGTAAAAGTGGTTAATATGGACCGGCCCGATTAACACGTAAATCAACGACGCACGGACGGTTTCATATTCATCACTTTTACTCTGTATATATCTATGAAAGGTTGCCAAGAGAGCCCGACCGGCAACAGGACGGGAAAACCCTACGACTAGCAATTAGTTAGAGTTTAATGGCTATTTACGTTTTAGTAATACGTTGAATACCGCGGCGCGCTGCAACTTGATCCGAGTCGTCTTCTCGAAGGCTGTCTGCAGGCGGAACGGAGGATCAAAGAGAAACTTCGCAGGTGTATCTCTCTACGGGATACCACCGTATAAATGTCGGAAGAAATTTTAGCCCAAGGAAAGACACTTGAAGACTTCCCGACTACTTAAGCGTTACAAGGCCTTCGGGATCTGTGGGTGTTCAATTTGATGGACGCTGCGGATGAATTTATTGCAATTAACTCGTCAATTTACCGAGAGCTAATGTTTCTTCTCTCTCGCATGAATCTGGACGGGAGCAGGGGCAAAACGGAACCTCGAGGCAAAACTATTTGCACCAATTTTTCGCGGTTTATAAAAATATAGTCTCATCTCAAATGGAGGACACGGATCCGTTTAGCGCTGCTCTCCCCCACATACTTCCTACATTCCGCATCGATTTTCAACGTTCTCTTGCCTTGCCTGCTTTTTCATCGAATTCAGCTTCTGAAAAACAATTTTTGTCCCGAGCAAAAAAAAAAAGAAAGATGACGAATGAACCAATTCGTTCCGTTCGGGAAGTAGACGAGGAGCGAACAGTTGCAATTTTATGGCGTAGAAAGTGAATTTAAAGAGCGCGAGGACGAAGAACCACCGAGAGACAACCGATCTCATCTCGGACACGGGCGTAGCCGATGTCGGTCTAGAGTTTCGCGGATAGAAGCCAATAAACTTCGCGGTTTAAAAAGGATTAGAAATCGAGTAACTCGGAGCTCGGACATCATCGTCGGCGTCTGTAAAAATTTTCGTGCTCTGCACCGGCAGACCTCGCAGATCGCTCGCGAAAACACGCGATGGCAGAAAAAAAAACGAAATATAGCGGGATTGAGTCGAGGAAAGAGAGTAAAGTTGCGCAGTTTTGTCGGTCGTGATTCGGTGCAATCATGGGAAGAGGTGGAGTCTCCTGCGAAATACACATTATCGGGTCGGCGTAAAGTTATACGTTCGACATGAGCGGCGTGTTTTATACAGTACATATATAGAGGAGAGAAATTGTAACGGAATTCGAGACGGTGAACGCAGGACAGAAGCAAAAAAGCAAAAGCAGCAGCATCCGAACCTACTTATATACACGAACGTGTAGCAATCGAGCGTTTCCTCTCGGGCGCGTTTGCGGCCTCTCCGCGGTCGTATATCGTCGTTGTAATAAGAACGATTTAATCGGAACGCACGTACAAGGGGGGAACCGTCTCTTCCGCTGGACTCCAACTATGAACAGAACATGTCTGCGATGCTGCTCGCGACGTCGCTCTCGATATCACTTTCTAACCGACATCGTCAACGGATAGAAAGATCCTTTAAGGGGGCGGTCCATCGATTTCATGCAATAAAACGTGTTCTAATTTTTTTTCCTCGGTCATAAAAAAATTGGGTCGAAAATCCTTCACGATTGATTGTTCGTAACGGTGTTCGAATCATGTAAAAAAATTTCCAGGTCCGAAAATAAAAAATTGTAGAAAGAGATCCACTATCTTCAAAGTAGAAAATATACAAATAAAGAAAATTAATATAAAAAAAACTGGAACTCCATAAATAAATTATATTCCGATCTGGGAATTCCTTTACAATATCAAAGACTCCGTACGAACAATCAAACGATATTTCCACATCCTTCAAACGGTTTATATAAAAATCCGAATCACATCAGCTTTTTATTACAAAATAGAAATCGTATTGAAAAAAAGTTGCTATCATTAATTCGTCGAAGCGATCAGAAAATTGTATGTTTTCTATCCGACGATTACCGTTTCTTTTTTTTCGCACGGATATGGGGAAAATGACTTTTTCGCAATGCCCCACGCGTGTTTGACAACCACACAGTCCCCGTCTCTCGCCTTCGATAATTCTGTCGCTTCTCACTTTCTAACCGGGACGAAAAGTAAATTGGAATCGAACCCGCTAGTTTCCGAGGGGATCGGCACCCTGAGAATAACGCTAATAACCCACGTAACGCTATATCGCCCGCTATTATTGCTTGTGTACGATGATCGAGGTGTGACTAAGCAATCGACCGATCTTTCTTTCTTTCCGTCTTTCTTCGTCTCTTTCACTCTCTCGGCTTCGATACTTCACTATCTTTCTCTCCCCCTCGCCTGTACCTTCATCTTTGCTTCTCGGGTGTATATTCAGCCCGAAGGCCTCGGAGGTCTCTTGCGTTACAGTTTTGCCACGCCCCGATCGCAGACGGCGTGGCAGCTCATCTCGCGAAAGTGAAACGCAATATAAAGGAGCCGCGCGCGAGATCCCGTGTAGGTACATCTACGTCGAGGGAGAGTCTCGCCGCCTCGAGAGATGCGATCGATCTCGACGATTATACACTCACGTGGAAATCGTTTTTGTCCTTCTCCCGTTATGTTAAAAAAAAATGTTAACTCTTTCTTTCTGTTTCATTACGCCTCAATATATTCCTCTCGACTGTAGACAATCGCAAGCTGCACGTACCTAAAAGCATGCAAACATACGTTACCTAATGATTATCCAAACGTGAATGGAACCGCGTTTTATTATAGACTTCTAATTCGCGACCGTGTGTAAATACTGCGGCATAATATTGAGATAGCAACCTAATAGTAATATATTAATTATATATAATAAATATATATATATATATAGATATATATGAAGATGATTTAGTTTTATGTATATCACTGTAAATGTAAAGAGAGACATACATGGAGATTCAAGGTAACATATATATTTTTTTTATATATATGTACCTAGACGGTAGACTTCGTATCGAGGCTCAATTTAGTTAGTTAATTGAAATTATATTTGTTGACAAGTGATTCAACAGTCAAGGCTATGTGTATTCTGTGATTATAAAATTCCACATTTTTTAAAATCCTTTAATGCAGTTTTTACCTTCTCTCATCAGTAATCTATTTTTTTAATGTCTCGATAACTCATTGGTAAATTTGAATCGCATCGATGGCTGTATTTGAGAATTAAAAATGAATGTTGTCACTTTAAAAAAATTCAAAACAACATCTCGTTTTTCACTTTACAAATACGCGTCAGAGGGTTGAATCTTCCATCTATTTATACATTTTTATTCGAGCTCGAATAATCATTCGACATTTGCAATGCAGAATGTGAAAGCCTTGACTCTGAATCACTGTGCAACTGAAAATATGCTATTTTTTCTACCTGTACATAGGCGTTAAAAATCCGAGTCATACGACGAGTGCCGGGTGAATCAACGTGAATCGAGTACATATTATTATCTAATAATACATTACCCATAATTAACCTGAGCTCATATTTCACAATGATACAGTGGAAACGAGCATACAATCGTCTTGATAAGTGTTGGTTTTTTTTCCTTCTTTTTTCAAGCTTTATGGCCACCCCCGGTGTTCGTTCCTTCTACCGCTGCCATTGATTAGCCGAAGCCTGTAGCGCATCTGCTGACTCCGATACTTAAATTGTCCACTCCTCTATGGAAAAAAACCTGACAACTTTTCTGCCCAACCCACCGAAAAAAGCGGATGATTCTTTCTCAAAAAAAAAAAAAAAATGTTTGGAGGAATTTCCTACATCGATCGCGCGAGTTGGTTTAAAAAAATCGTAATCTTAAAAAAAGAAGCCAAAGTTGCTTTAACAACTTTTCGAAACTGGAAAACCGTTGCTTGTGGATGTAGCGTGTGGAAAACAAAAAACTCGACAAACAATGCAGCGAAGCTCGTGTCCTTGTACTCTCCTGTTAATAAGTCGCCGACACCCGGCCGTAACTTTATACACATAGGATAAAAAACAAAAAAACAAAAAAAAAACTGTGAGCGAATGTGAAGTTTTGTTTAAGTGAAATAAGATTGTGATTTCATTGAGGTTACCGATTAAATACGTAATTAATTGTAGAAAACTTGAAAACTACGCGGGGTCTTACGAGACGCCGTTGATTCGCAAAGTTTGCGTAGCCCTAAGGTCAAAAGTTTTAAGCGTCGCATGTTCCGCGACTCGAACGGCATAATAATATGCTCGTTAGCGTTTCGTTGCGATCGAGTCCCGAGACGGCGCGCCTCGACGATCGACGAACACGGTTTGATTTCATAACACGATCCATCGCGATAAGGGCAATGAGATACCTGATCGGATTCGATGCGAAAAACCTCCTCGTCGCTCGTTAATTTCACTTTAATTTAACTACTTAGTCACGTGTTTTGTAGCATAGTGGTGACTGTATATATGTCGATATGTAACATTCGATAGCGATATATGAAAAAAACAAAAAAATATTCATTTTAAAGTACATCATGATCTTATTTTCTTTTTATTTCTCGAAACCTTCCAGGCATGGATGTTCAGTTTCCTGTACTTCGCTCTTCAGTCCTTTATTCTTCGTTTTTCAGTTCTTCGTTCTTCAGGTCTTCGTTCTCCAGTTCTTCGTTCTCCACTTTTTCGTTCTCCACTTTTTCGTTCTCCACTTTTTCGGTCTCCACTTTTGCATTCTCCACTTTTGCGTTCTCCACTTTTGCGTTCTCTACTTTTGCGTTCTCCACTTTTGCGTTCTCCACTTTTGCGTTCTCCACTTTAGCGTTCTCCACTTTAGCGTTCTCCACTTTTGCGTTCTCCACTTTTGCGTTCTCAAGTTCTGTGTTTTCAAGTTCTCTCCTTGTTCTCCGATTATTTACCTTCGTTCTAAAATTTTTATTTCTTGGTGTCCAGTTCCAGTCGCTCTCATGGAATTTTAGGTTTGTACCCTCACTTTTGTCCGTGTGATCACACCTACATTAGACTGCGTCAAAAATAGCAAGCAAAAAAAATGTTACATTTAAGGTAAGGATGATCATTGGGATGCCGGGGTTTCTCTTCCAGTGGTAAACTGGCGGCAGGACAAACGTGTAAACGGTCTCGCAAAAATCGGTATCTCGGCGGCCGGCTCGTATTCTGGTTCTTTCCAACCAGCTTCGGGGAGGTCACGGTTCAGAGCAAAAAAGAAAAACCCGGTCGTGTGTGTGTGCGTTGTGTCCTCTTAAAAAAAATTAAGCTACCTCCGAGAGCGCGCACAATTAATGTGGGAAACGCGAGTCGTCGCCGAGGGTCATAGGTGTGTGAGAACCGGAACACTCGGACTCTGCGAACGGTTGACGAGCAGAGACCAACGCGACGTGACCGAGTCGACAAATCGTGAGTATAAAGAATATAAAGATGGGGACGGATTTATTTTTTATTTTTTCGACGATATTACCACTGCGGGACGAGAAGACGAGTCATCTTTGTCATCTTACCATTACTAGTGCTGTTGCTACTGCTACACTGTCTTGAAAATAACATTGGACCTCGCTCTTTATTCTCAAGGACCGCCGAGACGGGTAAGAGACCGTCGCATCGTTCGATCCTCTTACGTTTATGTCGGATGCAGCATGATGCATCGCAGATTTGTAGCAGATTAAGCGATTACAGCATCGCTTTAATTAAAAAAAGAAATAAAAAAACCTTAAGGAAACATTTTTTTAATCGATGCATAAGCGCAGCAAATTGATCGTGACCACAGGAAAGATCACATAGTTTGAAAACACTATGTGTGCACTTTTTTCCCTAAACACAGTAAAGAGATTTTTACATTTAACTAAAATTTCTTTTCCACAAACTTGCACAAATATTTTTCTTTTAATTTAACAGTTTCGTTAAAAAATAATTGCAAAATTGTCGAAGCAATAATTATGGATATTTGTGAAGGTCAAAAGTTTATCTTTTTTATTATCTATTAAAGTCTATTAATGGATAATAATACATATTCAGTTAAGTCGTTATTTTGCCTTCTCAAATTCAATTTTATTTCCAAGTCGTAAACCACTTGCAACAATTGTTTCGATCTTAGATAGTATGCAACGCGAGTCACGCCGAAGCGTTGTTGGAAAAGCCGTAAAGAAGGAGTTGCTCATCTCGGCCAAACTTGGCTGGAGGTTGATCATCATCGATGCCGACGAGACGGACGGGGTAGGATAGAGAGCTTGGTGTATATAGTTGTAAGTATAGTATTTCTTGGCTAAGTGGCTCTTTTCTTGGCCTCCCGGAGGACGCGACTTTGACCCAGATACGCAAACTGTGCCGGACAACCCAGATGCAACGCTTCTCGGACGTTCAACAGCAGCCGTCAAGGTACGTGCGAATAAATTTACCCCACAACAATAATTATTCTGTTTGCAAAATTTGCAAACCAAATCGTCACGTAAATAGTTTTTCAAAAAGAAAAAACGAATTTCCGTTTTCACAACATCACAAAAAATTTTAATATATGAGAAGATGCATTTCAGGGGTATATTTAAAAAAAAAGAAATCGTTCGAGGATGGTAATCATGGCGGTGCATGTGATTACCATCCTTTGCGCTCGGCGTCGTAAAATCTTATGAGACCGTAGGAATTGGCTTAATGGCCAATTGTGGACAATTATTAAATTCCAACGCACAGTAGCGACGCAGGGTCGCAGGGTTCGCAGAAACGAAGTCGTAATCTCTCACGGAGATTGAAAGAAAAAAACAAAAACGATCACCGCCGACCTTCCTCTCCAGATAATATCTGTCTTCGTCCGTGGTGATGTTTGCTTCGTAATTTAAGTATTCAAATTGTAGCTCGCACAGCGCTGATATCAAAGTGCAATTCGTTGTTAAAGAACGGAAGAGATAGTGGAGAAATAAATTAATTCGAAAGATGTAAACATGAGATCGCGTTTATTGTAAATAATGTTGTGTTATCAAAAGCTACTTAAGTAACTAGGTCATTTATTATTATTTACATAAAGATTCATTCGTGATTACTTGTTACGAGATTTTTTTCTCACTTCCAAGGCACTTTTTCCATTATCCACTGTTGCTCGGCGTTATTGTTGCAGGATGCAATTACCGGACCTTCCTCGGTGTCCGTTGCAACGTGAAGGCACATTCCGGAGCTCACGTGAACGAACGCTTTGGTCTGAAAATTAAATTACATTTGATTCATTACATTTCATTGTAATGCCAATTGATTGTAATACAGTTGTTCTTATTCGGCATTCACTCACGTCTTGCTCGTAACGCCATTTCTGACGTTGTAGACCGTTGCAAGCCATTATCTTAACTTTGGGTTTCTCATGACGTGTGTCACGCTCCGGCGCGTCCAGACATACACTTTCGTCGGTCATTACCACACCGTTCGCAGCCATAACGAACATTTGACTGAGCGTTGGGGATTTAACGCAAGGCTCGTAAATCGCGTAACCCGACGGCTGAGCGTACATTCCCTTTGACAATGGTCGCATGAGACACTTCTTCGTCGGTACGTGAACGATCTGAATACGTTTAATAAAAACATAAGAAAAAACATTAATTCAGTGACATTGCCGCGTAGGACAAAATGGAACCCCGCATATCCCCGTTTATAACGAAAAGAAACAATTAAAAATAATTAACATTTTGTCTCTGTAACATCACTTCCGCTTTCGAATTTTCGATTGTCAACAGGAAGTGATGTCATACCGGAAACGCGTCACTTCCGGTTTCAAAATCTCATTTTTGCGATCGGATGTGACGTCACTTCCGAGTTTTTTGAACCAAAAGTGACGTTTCCTCACGTGACTTCATTTCCGATTGAAAAACGAAATTTTGAAACCAAAATGTTGAATTTTGCAACAATGAAAGTGAGTAAGAGTTTGATAAGTTTGAAATGTACTTGAAATTTATCTCGAATGTAGGCAGCGAAAAAAACGGATGAATTAAGGAACACACGGTTTAAGCGGTGTGTTCGACTTCGCTGTGCCTATCTACGCCGATCGGAGATGGACCGATATGGCGTTTTGGTGGACGACAGCCAGTGTGGCGTCAGCGATGTGCCATTTTTCCTGCTATAGCAGAATTCCCCATGGGGAGACACTGGGTTCCATTTTGTCTTGCTGAATACGGAAGTGTAAGTTAACGAGTTTTCCGTAGGTGGCCCGTTTTGCCCCATATCCCCCTAATTTGCTTACCCTTCCGAAGAAACGGTCATCCTTCGGAAAAAAATGCTCGGGCCAAACATTGTCCAAGTACCACTCAAAGTTTTTGCATTGCAGTCTTTCTCTCAATTCCAAACGTGATCGAATTTGTTGCTTGTCTCTCAGCCTAGCTGCCTCTACAAAATAATAACAATTCGATTCATCAAATCGACTTTCTACGGATTAATGATCTCAAATGAAAAGATAAAATCAATAAACCGTAATACTTGCCAGGATTAAATTTGAAGTAAAAGTTGGCCCAATCATCCATCCAAACTAGAGCGACGCGTGCCAAATTTCCATACAGAATTTCGCCGACACCACCAGGAAACGTGTAAGGCGAAGACTTCCTGAATAGATGGCCAACGTGCGAGCAAGGTGCAATCTCGACGGTTCCGCCGCATTGCCAAACGCGAAAGGATAATTCGAGATTCTCGCCTCCCCAAATTTTCATCTCATCGTCGTAGCTTCCCAGCTCGAAGAAATAATCTTTGTCCATGGAGAATAAACCACCAGCCATTGCCGGGGTTTTGAAGGGATCCACGATATTTTCGCGTCGCTCTCGCAATAGTGGACCGTTCAGCGTTAACCATCGAAAGTGAAGATCCCAGTTAAAGGCGCCCCAATGAAGCTCGAACGATCTGTAAAACAGAGACACGGAATGTTTTATTTCAAGCTGAGATAAATTCGTCAAAGTGGCCAGACGAGACGTTCGTAAAAATAAAGCGGTGAGCGATCAGCAGGGAAGTCGAAAGCTATGCGGATCGAAGGTCACTTATTAACCCCTTGCCCTCCGATAATATAGAGTCGCCCCAATTACGATGCATTGATAAGAGAATTTATGCTGGCTGAGAGTCCATCTCCATCACACATCGAACTTCGTTTATCAACATTTTGACTTCAACCAAAGTGTAAATACACGTTGAAAAAAAAAATGGAATATTTGGGAGTCACTGTTACTTGAAAGTCGGTCGAATCTGTACAAATCGGTCGAATCTGTTATTTTAGTACAGATGCAAATATGAATCAATGCTCGATTACTTCGCTCGAATCTCCTGTGAATATAATTAAAATATATACCTTGTGTACCCAAAGGTATCGTCGTTAATGATGTCTATCACCGGCGAGACGACTCTCGTTCTGTTCTTCGATATAGCTTCAAGCAGAGGTTCCAACCATCCTAAAGAAGACGCATTCAAACACTTGACAACTCGTAATTTTTTTTTCGTTATCTCGCTATGTAAAATAGGCAATTTGCGGAGAGCTTACCTACCAACCGTGCATTCGCAGTGAGCGTCCAAAAAGGTGAGAACTTCGCCCTTCGCTTGATTCGCGCCCAGAAGACGAGCGTTCACCAGGCCCACTCGCTTTCCCGATCGAAGAACTCGTGTAGGGACTTCCAAATTTCCGACGTAATTGTCCAACGGGCTCTTCAGGAAATCTGAAGAAAATAAGTGAATAAACTAATCGCATGTTCATTGAAAATTAAATGAAGCAAGTCTCTTCCGAAAATGATTATTCAATGCCATTAGAAGGATTAAATTTGATTAAAGCCCTACCTCTGTCGCTATCGTCATCGACGAGAATTATTTCCATCAATAAATGCCTGGGCGATCTGTTAATAACGCTGTGAACAGTTCTCAGCAATGTGCTCCAAGCTTCGTTATGAAATACAATGATGACGGAAGTTTTTGGCAATCCAGCTAATCTCGAGTATCTCGAAATGCACCTGTAATTTAAAAAAATGAAACAATATCTTGATTGTTTCTTCAGTGCTGGTAATCGGAGAATCTTAAGCGATCAAACGTACTTCTTTTTTCGAACATCTGGCAAACTTCTGTTCAGAGGTATGCGATCACTGGCCATCAGGTTGAATCTGTTGATCTGAAATAACTGTTGCATAACAGGAAAATCCTTTGACGATATGATGACTGGCTCGCCGTTTCTTCCGTCACGAGGTTGAGGTTTGAACATATTCTTGTTCATAATATCTGCAAATTCAACGCCAATCCGTTAATCTCCATCCAAAACAATATCTGCCTATGGATGTATATAATATCTTTGCGTGTCTGTGTTTGTTGTACGCACCTTTAGTAACGTTTGGTGTTTTCATCGGATCGAGAGAGTCACCGATGTAATGCCCGACGACCACGTGAATGCCTCGACGATCTATGTAATCCCGTTGATCTTTCAGCAGCCTGAAACAAACGTCCGTAGTCAAGATAATTCTCTTGGAATAACGCCAAGAAGACTGTCGCAGCAAATCTCGTTAAAATTCTAAATTAACGACGATTGCCCGAAGGATAGGTAGGCTGCGGAAAACCGCACCTGCCCTCAGGTAGGAAGGCCTACCTGACCTTCCTTTAGGAATCCAGTTGCAGAGCCAAGTTTCATTTCAGAGTTACCGTACAGTAACAAACTTTTCTTAAATCTGTGCAATCGTTTTTCTTTAATTTTAAGCATACCTTATGCAATGATCTATATTTAGATCAAATTTAAGTAGATCATTACTTAAATTTGATCTAAATATAGATCATGTTTGGCTACTGTGAAGAAATTTATTTATTAATTTTTCTTATGTAATGCCCGGGTCGAACCCTTTATACAAAAATATATGTAAATTGGTTATTTGATTATTGTTTCATAAAAAAATATCCATGATGAAATGTATGGGAAATCTTAGTGAAATCTTAGGTATGCTTTAACTTGTCAAATAAAAAAAATGGATTTCGAGTTTTTTTTTGAGTATCAAAAATAAAATTTGATTAAAACCCACCTCAGCGATACGTAATCCTCCCCATAATCGTTGCCCTTCTGTCTGCTCCTCGTCCATATAAACACCATACATACGATCGTGGCAATACAAATAAGTATCGGCCAAGCGCGAAAAATCTTTCCTATTCGTGGCCACATTTTCGTGAAACGGTAGAAAAAAATAAATAAAAAAAAACAAGTACACGCCGCTATATATCCGGGATCATATTCGACGCAACGATGAATATTATTTCGCAACCGAGCTTCCGCTGATTAACGCGTACTAACGAATTTTCGGTAGAACCTATTAATTTTATTATTTCGCCTTATCGTTCGCGCCTCTTGTCTCGCTCGCCGCCGGGTCGGGTCATCGTCTTGCCCCGGACTTATATATTTCCTCGAGTGATTGAGTCAGCTGGGAGGCGAGAAAAAATATTATCCGAGTAGTGGCTTGCTGCCAGACTCCGATGTGCTTTCACTAACTTATTACTCATCTTCTTATTGAAGCTTATATTTCATAATAAAAAAATGTAATAATTTTTAGAGATCAAATCTACCTGTTGCGGAATTATGGATTCAAGTTATTGAAACTCGCTACCTAAAAGTCAATTCCAATGCCGATTAAAAATCGAATTCTAAGCGGTCGCATCATTTTTTGTTAGTACAGTTCTTCGAATAGACAAAAAAATGGTTGTTCTTTCATTTAATACGTAATAAACCGCTACGCGTTTTAAACCGCGGCTGAAGCATCATCCGTGCTGTCTCTCACGATTCGTTCCCGCTAACATCCGCTCCGCGTTTCACAATCATTCTGCGACTCCTTAGCCGCATAACTCTCTCGCATGGTGCAAATTATTAAGCTCGCTGGTTGATGGAATGTTTTGCCTTATTTTGTTCGGACTTATGTTCGATGTAGCGTGTTTTATTGAGGATGATTCGATCACAAACTTCGATGGTAACTTCGACGCCCAGAGCTTCACGCACCACGGTGTTGCTACTTTCGCCGCACAGACTGGAATGGCTGCTGACTGTACACTTGTGCCGATTAAGTGACGTCATGCCGCTCCGTCTGGAAAGGATGGAGGCAGCGCGGTTGGAAGGAGAAGGTATAATGCTCCCAAGAAGGTAAAGTACCTGATCCTCGCCGCATTCCCGACCGCGCTACCCTTATATCGGCAATTCATCAGTCCTTCCTCAGGATACAATTATTTAACCCTTTAATGCCCAATATGCCATATTTGCCACGTTGATGAAACAGGTGTTTTTCAAAACATCTTTTGGAATTTTAATTGAAAAATTCGAAAAAATATCTCTGAATATATTCGTCACATTTTCGAGAATATCATTCCAAAGCTACGTATTTGGAACATAATTTCATCATAACATTATTTGTACTTGGATTTAAACATTTTGAAAGTACATTTTTCAAACATATTGATTGAGATAAGTATAGAGCAGTTGTGAAAAGTCTTCCGACTTAAAAGGTTAAATGTTCTTGTTTTCTGTTTTGAAGTAAAAATTTTTTTTTTATAACTTGCTTTGTTGTTTGGAGGTGTATAGGTACGATCGCCTCGTTGACTCTTATCTTCCTCCATTCTCTCCTCGTATGTTCTACCCTGATAGACAAAGCAGCACGAAACGCAGCACATGACACAATAATTACGGCACGTGCTGCACATGCCGTAATTATTGTGTCATGTGCTGCGTTTCGGAGTGACAAAAACAGAAGGACGAGGGTAATTCTTCTTTAGAATACCCAACGTAGCTATCTTCTTCTTGCATCTTTGAGCCTGAAACGAAACCATTCAAAGACTCAAATTGTCCGTAATGAAAAATAATAATGCGAATGATATAAAAATGTTGGGATGTTGAGAATGGTAGTAATTGTATTTATTGACAATGTTTTCCATGGTGTGAACATCGGTACATGTAGGATATTTTCCTTCTCGTGGCAGCAGCTGTGATTGGCGGTTACCTGGATTGAATAATTGATGGCGCTGCGAGTTAGATGATGTTCGCTCCTAATTCGGCTTCGGTAGTCCCCGGTCAAGCTGAATCGCTCGCAGTCAGTACTTGGGTGGAACCGTTCAGCGGGAGGTCGAATTCTGAGGATTGATGTCCGTACGCAAAGTGTAGAATGCGGACCAGCTGTATCGATGCAGGTTTTCGGCAATTTCCCTGTGTCCTCGTGCAAATGCGATAAAGTAGGGGTGAGGGTGAAGCGGCTGTAGACGCACATTTACAAGCGAAAATTGAAGACTTGGAACAAACGAGGAAAGGCGGCTTGATGGCAGAAAAATAGCCAGAGCCATAAGGGGAACTTAGGGAAGAAAACAAACGGTCCTTATTCGATTGACCTACTTCTCTGGATTCTGATTGGACATTTCATTTTCGCCTTAATCTTCTAAAATGATATTTTGAAACCGGAAATGACGTATTTCAGTTACGACGCTAGTTGCGGTCGAAAATAGTATATTATTCCACAAGGTAGAAAAGTGCGTCTTTCACCGAGTGTGAAGTTTGATGCCCGATCGAAGCTAGGGCAGAAATTCACACAAGGTGAATATGCACTTCCTCCCGAGTGGCATAGGCACTCTGGTCATATTTCTATGTCTGCAACGCGGATGAAAAGTGGTTCCTGATGTGATTCCTGATGAGCGGGAGACAAAGTGATTTAGCGGGAGAAAAAATTATTTACAAGGAAAAAATCTGCAACAAATTTTTTTTAATTAAAACAAAGTTATAAAGTTTATAAAAAAAATACAAATATTTTTAAATAGAAAAATTTGCAAAATAAAATGCACAACGTTGTAATACAAAAAATATCTTTATTATTTGTTATCTTCATTCAAGAATCTTAATCTAATTTTAATCTTTTTTTGTTTATCAGTATATATATTGTAACCAATATAATGATGAGGATTGATCGAGGCAAACGATAATACATATATAACCGCTATAGCTCAGTATGACAAATAAAAAACAGACATTATCGATTGACTAAATGACGAGTCTTGATCGGACTTTTAAAGAGAACGGACGTGTGATAGTTCGTGCTCGGATACTCCCCTTTCCAAAAGGGAATTTAGAATATTTCAGGCTGAGGGGCTACCCTAGGGACTCAACATTTTTCAACTGCCACTCCTATGGAGACAGAATATTTCAGGTCGGGGGCTATTATTTACCCACTTCACATGGGTATTATTAATCAACTTCAAGTAAAAATAAAAATCAAAACTGAATAAAAATTGATTAATAATAACAAATACAACTTCCACATCCACAAAATTTGTCATTTTACAGGCAACATTTCGCCTGAGGGTAGGCCACCCAAAAGACTTAGAATATTCCCACCCATTAAAGGAATATTTCAACTGAAGGGCGACACAAAAGTACTTGAAATATTTCAACCCCCCATATTTCGACGCGACACCCCTTCCCCCGATTCCTGACATCTCAGGGCACAGGGCAACCTCCTGCGGTTGCCCCCCCCCCCTCCCCCCCATGACCAAGGAAAACCACCTTCCGCTCCTTGGCAACCATCCCTCCAGATGCCGTAGTTCCCCCCATCGCGGCTCTTGACACAACAGCGGCAGCGGCGAGATTTATATATTAGAGATATATATATGTATATATATGTACAGTATCGATTTTGAGGCAATTCAATTTCTGAAATTGAATGTAAGATTTGAACAGTGTGAAATATTTAAGACTACCGATTGTCCTTGGATATTGATCGATGAATCAGGTGGACTTTGCGTAATAAAGATTTGTGATGGGGCCTTTTTACTGTTCTCTTCGTTATCAGATTCGTCTACTTTTTGACGCTTTCCTGATCGTTCAACCGATATGGATTGAAACGATGTGGATGCCATTGTAATGTCGTCATCTGACATTTGTTGCCCTGTCTTTCTTTTGCATCCTATTGAGTCCTCAATGTATCCCTCTGCAACTTCTGTAGATTTCCAGCCTCCAAGTCCTTTGATGTCGGTTGTGTCTGAACCTGAATTAGGTCAGAAAAATAAGAAAAAAAAATTCGTTATTTAGAGGACATTGTAAATGAAGATTTTTTTCGAATGATATATTTTTCTAATTTATACCTTTGTCAGCGGAAAGGGTGGCCGATGTTCGTCTTAATGAGTGGCCTGTGTAAAGATGCGGCTCAGGTAGATTTAGGAATGTTGCGATTTCCCTTGGCATTCCGCCCACTTTGTTTTTGCCGATCACCTGTCTCGTGCATTGTCCGTTTCGATAGTTGACAAAGAATCGATTGGTGTTCATTTTTTCAGGGCGCAAAGCTTGGTATGCAACAACTTTTTTCAAAAATTCCCCCTCAACAATAAAACTTCTAGAAGGTTTGTTTGTTGTGTCCCTCAATTTGATGATCATAACGTCATCATAATTACGAACATCATCGACAGTGAGGTTTATTAATTCATCACCACGGCATGATCCGCATACAGCAAAAATCAGTGCGACCTGATAATGTGTAATAAAAAAAATTAATTTGTAAACATATTGAAACTTTCAAATAGATTTGGTTTGTAAATATATAAAAGTTTGTAAGTAACTATATTTTCAGCGATTAGTTTACCTTTGTAACCAAATACTCATAATCCGGAGCTGTGTCCAGGAATGTTTTCATGTCATCCGCAGAGAAAACTTTTGCTTTTTTTGCTTGGTAGCCACTCGATTTTTGCTTCAAGAAGGCTGTGAGTTTGAAGTTTTGAAGATCGATGTTATCATTAATATGTAGCGTGCTTCGTAGCATCGAGTAGATGGACCAAAGTGTTGGAGGTTTATATTTTTTTTCAAGCTCGCTGAAATATGCCAATATCACGTTCTCCGTGACGAGGTTAACGTTCTTTGATTCTTTCCACTGAACGAAAGCGTCATAAATACTTTCATATTTTTTTCGGGATTTGGCAGGAAGCAAATCGAAACGCACTTTATTAGCAGCTTCGGTGAATTCTCGGGTCGAACTCCACTTTTCTTCTTCATCACTCGAACTACTCATGTTTTTGGCTTGATACCGGCACTGTTTTTCTTTTTCGTTTAGTTAACAGTTTGTCGCCCGTCTCTCATATGCCCGGAGAGACGGGCGATTATTTTATTTTTCGCAAGTCAACGACGAATCTTTGTCCGGACGGGGGTGTTCTATGCCGGGCTACTACGCGAATCATGTCGGTCAACGCGCGGATTTTAAAAATTTTCTAATTAAACTCTTGCGTCCTCATGGAGGAAGTTATGTTTTCGAAAAAAAAAAAAAAAATGTTTATGCCTGTACTCCTGAACCTCACGCATGTAGCAAAAAGACGTCTGGTACGAAAAAGTTATCCGAATGTTAACTATAAGCTATGCCACATCCAAAAATTAACTGACATAGGATAGCTTATAGAGTCCAAGTAGCTGTCCAAGTCTTGTACAGCTACAGCTAGAGATTGTTCCGTTGCAGACATAGAAATATAGCCACTTTTTAGCATAGTCGGAAAACAAATACCGTATGCTACACGGGAGGAACGAATTGTCACCTCGTGTGAGGGCTGAAACCTCACACGAGGTAAAAATTACACACTTTCCTCCCTCATAGCATAATGTATTATTTCAACCCGGAAATTACTTATTCAAGTACGATGTCACATCCGGGAGAAAAATGAGATTTTCGTACCGGAAGTGACGTATTGTCGGTATTACGTCACCGTAGGGCGAGATTCAATTAATTTGTAAAGTTCATTACCTTTGCACAGTGTAATAAATTGAATTTCTCAATTAAATATGCGAATCGACCATGAGCACATGCTGTCATCTGTACGAACATCAACGAAACTGCGAAGTACACAGATAAGTCGAATTATTGAAAGATGCCAGCACCAGTCTCTTACCGCTAGCTCGCCACGTTGGAAGTGGTGACGGCTTGCTGGAGAGTGTATGTGACATTACAGATCGGACCACAAGTTTTGTAATTGTTAAGTGAACGTTAAAATAAATTCAAGTGAGTACGCAATCCATGTAACGCGTCACACCATTTAGTCGGACAATCCGGCAACACGTTGGATTATTTTGTCACAAAACATAAACTGCGTCAAACACAGTCTGGATCTCATTCAGGTCACAGGCAGCAATAAAAAAAAATAAGAAAATTCATATTTATTCACTTGCTTTGACACGTATCGTCGAAGAATTGTCCGCAAACTATACAAATAAAATGTCTTTATCTCTCGACTCGTGTTTCGTAACAGCTGAGAGTCTCTTCTCTTCATCCACTTGCACAAAGATTCGTTACCTTGGAAATGACAGTGCATACGTGGACTCGTGTGCTTTATTGACAAGACAATTCTTTTGATTACAGTCCACGATGAAGGTGAAGGAGCTGTTAAAGACTGTGAACGTGGCGTGGTCTCCGCCTGCCCAACATCCGATCTTACTGGCTGCAGGAACTGCTGCGCAGCAGCTAGACGCCAGTTTCAATACCTCAGCCAGCTTGGATTTGTACTCTTTGAGCTTGCAACAGCCTGGATATGATATGGAAATTAAGGCCAGTGTGCCTAGCGATCACAGGTACATAAATAGTTGTACACCATTTTTTTTGTTTTTTATTTGACGGATTTCTCATATCGCAACATGTTTACATTAAATACGAATTTAGAGCTCAGAAAAATAAATGGTAACATAATAATAAGTACTAAACTAAGATAAGCATGATAGAACCTCTAGTGGATTATATATTCAAACAGTAGAAATTACAACAGTTAAAATATGCATGATTTGCGTAACATCTAATGTTATACAATTTGATTATTTTTTAAAATTATTTTATGAGTAACATAAGACCAGCATTGGCTTTTCATTTTTCTCCTATTCACATATTTCACTACTTCTGTATTGGCCATCTTTTAAAAAAACAATTATCACAAATTTTTTTTTTTTTAGAGCGACTACTCTTTGTGGAATGAAATATAACTTAAAATCACAAATCAACCTGATAACATGAGCGTTATGTTATTGATTGCTCTGCCTGTGATTCTTGTCAGAATTTTTTTTATTCATATGAGTTATTTTGAATTTCGCTGTGAGCTTCATTGTAGCTAAATTTTGCTATGTTAAATGTTGCCCAAGCAAGATTTTTCTATTAATCAGATAAGTTAATAATTGCAAGCAATATTAATAAATGTATTAACTATAAAAATTTTCAAATTACATATATTACTTATATATAATTATTATATATAAATATATAAATTATATATAATATATTCGATGCTTTAGCGACGGTTACACATATTAAACATTTATATTTGCATCCACATATTGTCAACGGGCCATCGACCGAAGTTTTTTAGCCCTCTTTGCATCATTAATACCCTGGATACAATTAACTTCATGTTGTTAATGATTTCAGATTCCACAAAGTGATCTGGGGACCTCACGGAGCGAATCCAGCGGGCATGATAGTCGGAGGCTGCGACTATGGCACGATAAAGATTTATTCAGCTGCAAAGATGCTTGCCAATGAGCCAGATTGCCTTATCAGTAGTCCGGACAGACATACGGGTCCCGTACGTGCTCTAGATTTCAATCCATTCCAGTCCAATCTACTCGCCTCTGGTGCAACCGAGAGCGAGATATATATTTGGGACATAGTAAACACTAATACGCCGATGACCCCGGGCTCTAGGAGTCAACCAGCTGAGGATGTGCAATACATTCAGTGGAACAAGCAAGGTGGACTCCATTGAACTATTTACGGACATTTTGTTTAATGGTTATTTTTATCTTATTATAAATTTTCTTCTTTTTTTTTTTACAGTGCAACACATATTAGCCTCGACCTTTTCTCAGCGTTGTGTCATCTGGGATCTGCGAAAAAATGAGCCGATAATCAAGCTCACTGACGCCAATTCCAAGGTACATTTTTCCATCAGCTTTCGAGATTTTTTGTAGAATCTATTTTCTAAAAGATTTTGTGGAATACAGATTAGATGGAAAGTCGTGCAATGGCATCCGGATGTAGCGACGCAACTGTGTCTCGCGTCCGAGGATGATCAGACACCGGTTATCGAACTCTGGGATTTGAGATTCGCCACGGCGGCACTGAAAACGTTTCAGAGTCATCAACGTGGAGTTCTGTCTATCGCTTGGAATCCTCACGATCCCGATCTACTGTTGAGCTGCGCTAAAGACAACAGGATACTCTGCTGGAATCCGAACTCGGATGCTCCTGTAATTATTCACACTCTAATAACTAAAAAAAGTTATGCCAATCATAGTGAATCATTTTTTAAACATTTTATTCTTTATTTTATATTTCGATAGAATGGCGAAGTTGTATGCGAATTGGCTCAAACAAATCAGTGGAACTTCGACGTTTCCTGGTGTCCTCGTCACCCTGGATTGGTCGTGGGCAGCAGCTTCGACGGTCACGCAGTCGTGTATTCTCTGCTGGGAGGTCAGCAGCAAGCTTCCGTCGAAACGTCGAACAAAATTGTCGATTCCTTTCCCGGCATGGATCCATTCACGCAGCAACTTCCGACCTTGCAGACCGAAGCTGCTGTCGCGTTGAAAAAAGCTCCCAAGTGGTTGAAGCGACCTTTCGGAGCATCCTTCGGCGTGAGTACAACTACTCTACGATAAATAATTATCGTAATATAAATTCAGACAGAAACACCACTTAATCGTCCGATTGCCTTGTCTGTTTCTCAGTTTGGTGGAAAACTTACCATATTCGAGAACGAGCCAGCCGACCCCAATTCAAACACGATCGCCAGTAGAAAAGTGATCGTGTCGCAAGTTATAACAAATCCCGAATTGATCAAACGCTCGGACGAACTGGAGGCAGCGTTGAAGAGCGAACAGTTCGGTGACTACTGTCAAGGAAAGATCGACCGCGCCGAAAGCGAGCACAAGAAAAAAGTTTGGAACTGCGTTAAGGCTTACTTCAGCGAGAACGTGACGAAGGAGTTACTGCATCTACTGGGATACGATTTAGATAGTATAAATAATAAGCTGGGACAGTACGTGCCGCAGGACGAAATCGACGCCGTCGCTGACGGTATCGCCAAGTTGGATAACGTGAGTGATGCGCCTAGATAAGTTTTTCTCCGTATTTGAAATTCCGATTTATCGTTGGTTCTTTTTTTAGCTCCAAAACGGAAATACCCTCGATGGGAGTGCAACTTTCGACGCCATTGCCCAACACGAGAGCAAGAAGGCTCTCACTCCTGCAAAGACTCTAGATAGCAATTTCAAAATTAATACTTCGAACGGTAATTTAATTAGATGTATTTTACTCTGAATTATATTTAGTCGATATTTCGTCAGTAACTTGAATTTAAAAAATTTTTATTATTAACTTTAAAACATTTTTTGTAGATGAAGATGGGCTTATTACTCAAGCCATCCTTGTTGGCAATATCGAAGCGGCCGTGGCCCTATGTTTCTCTAATAAAAGATACGCCGACGCGATTATACTGTCGATGGCCGGTGGTCCGGAGTTGCTCGCTCGAACTCAGTACAAATACTTCGCCGAACACTCCGGTGCTCTGAATTCTCTGATAAATTCTCTGGTGAGTGAGAATTGGAGCGACATCGTTAAGAATTGCGACATAAACTGTTGGAAGGAAACTCTCGTGGGAATATTCACGCACTCTCAGCCCGAGGAACGTTCGCTCTTGTGTGGTAAATATATTTTAAAAAACACCTCAATTATACAATTTAATAACGAATACCGCCTATAATTTTATTTCTCTGTTTATTCAGACATGCTCGGCGATCGTCTGGCATCCTGCGACGATCCGCTTCTCAAGAAGCAATCACAAATCTGCTACATATGTTCTGGAAATTTGAACAAGACCATCGTAGCCTCGGAAGCTGGAATACAAGAAACCGTCGAGTTAGTGATGATAATGCAGAAAGCTCTCGAGCTTCAGGGTGTGAAGGATATCCCGATCGACGGCAGCATTGCCTCGATTCTTTCGAACTACGCTGAAATTCTTTCGGCCGAGGGGAATCTCGAAGCCGCGTTGAGTTACCTTGGAAACAGTCAAGAGGCCAGAATCACGATGCTGCGAGATCGTCTTTGTAGAGCTCTTGGCTACGTGCAGCCTGCGACGCAGCAGCCCACTCCGAGGACATCGGTGACGCAAAATTATTACGACAAAGGTAACGCGCGGAAGCCTTATCAAAATACGTACGCGCAGCCCGCGGCAGTTACGCCGATGCAAAATTGGAACACAGCACCGACGAAGAACGCCTATGGAAGTGGAATGATGAATCAGTTGAACGCTCAGCAAACACCGAACATTGGAGCACCGCCGATTCAGCAACAACCCAGTGGGCAGGATCAGTATTCGCCAATGAATGCTTACGGTCAGATATCTCAAGTTCAAGCACCGCCACCTTTGCCGACAACGGGCACGAGCCTCGGTGGATCGAGGCCATCGAGCGTCGGACCTCAGTCGCGATCGAAGTACATCCTGGATCCGTCGGTCAAGTCTACTCCGGCTTACGGTGGTGCTTATCAGCAAGCGGCGCCTATCTACAATCCTGTAGCACCGGTTCCCGGTTATCCGGCCCAGAATTCCTATCAACAAGGTCAGATGCCGGGCTATCCTGCGCAGGGACAAAATTCTATTTACAATCCCTTGGAGACCGACGGTTTTAAGAACAGCACTGCTAATATTATGAATCCGATGATGGGACAAACGGGACAGGGTCAATCACAGATCTACGATCCGATGCAGTCTCAACCGATTCAGCAAGCGCAGAGCTATGGGAATGAGAATCTTTATCAAGCTACTCCTCAACCGGCTGGTTGGAACGATCCACCGATCGGAAAGGCCAGCAGAGCACAGGTACAGTGGCAAAAGCTTTGATGTTTTTTTTTTGTTTCCGTTAAAAATAATGAGTATCGATAAATTTTGTTTGTATGAAAGTAGATGAAATTTGCTCATGACCCTTTTGCTCTGTATATACATAGATATAGATATAAATATGGGCCATTCCCTACCATTTCGACCTGGGTCAGACATATTGGATTGGGTCCGTGGTTTTTTTTTTTTTTTTTTTTTTTTTTTTTTTATTATTTTTTAAAATCCTTTTGTATTAAACTAATTTTCCACAATTTAAAAAGCTGCCAAATCTTGTGTCATATAAATTTAAGATTTAAGCCGGAATGGGCCGGCGTCATCTTCTATTTTTTGTAATGTTTTTTTTTTTCAAAACAAAATTAAAGAAATTAGAAGAAAAAATCAGTTGATTCTGGAAATTCTTTCAGATTTGCCGAAGTTTTTATTCTTATTAGTTAAAAAAAACGTCGGAAAAAATAGAAAAAATGTTCAAAATCGCAGTGTTGCATATAAAAGTGGTCAAACGATAGAAATTAGAAAAAATAAAATAAATACAGGTCGACATAGTAGGGAATGACATGTATGTCTCGCTAGGAGAGAAAAGATCAAAGATTCGATTATTCTTGATTCAAGAACGGTAGAACTATTATGGACGGAATGAGAAAAACATAGAACCGATTTACGTTTTCATATGAGAATGCCATATGTACATTCTGAAAAAGATGGTCCGTATGTCCGCGGCTATGAAAATAACTGATGTAGTTTGTACCTGAATGATATAGCCAGTTCTCGCACTGTGCAACAAAAATGAAATGTCTGCGGAACACGCCGGCACGAGGAAATGGAAAGCAAAGCATTCGAAGAATTATAATGCGAAGGTAGCACTTTCGATATTTGGAGTGGATTTTCCGATAGATTTTTTTATTTAATTTTAAGATGTTACATAACATTATGTTTTGAGCTTTCAAAGTTACGAATTCGGTACTTTGAGCGTGTTATGTGCCGACTGAACTATCGCACACTGTATTCGGGAATTTTTATTGTTTGTCTGACAATCGCGGAACTAATATACTGCTGACCCAACTCTGCCCGCGTGGCGATTTCTTGTTATTAATTATACATTGCTTTTTACAGGCTAAAACGGAATTCCAGGGACAGAACCCTATCGTACATCCGTTGCTGAATGCCGCGCCTCAACAAGACTATAATGTAAGTTTCACTACAGTTTCGTACAAAACTTGATACATTTTAGAAAGACACACAAAGTATATTATATTGTTTTCATGCAGGCTGGTCCAACGGAGGAATATTATCGCAACTCCCAAGTACCTTACAATCAGCAGCAATACAATCAAAGCGTTCCAGCACCGGGAATGCAATTTAACCAACGTTTCGAGGCACAACAACAGCAGCAGCAGCAACCGCAACAACACCAGCCTCCTGTCCAACAGGCTAGAATAGCCGAGCCGGAGAAACCGAAAGCTCCTATACCAGAACAGCATATACACTTGAAAACGGTGCTCGATGAGTTGAGACACCAGTGCTACGAGACTGCCAAGAATCCGGTGAGAAAAACTCATGATAATCGAAACAAAAATTATTATTTTTACTACTTTTCCGATTAACAAAAAAATATGAATTCAAACTATTTGTTCGCAGCAAACCAAGAGAAAAATCGAGGATGTATCGAGAAAGCTCGAAGTATTATACGATTGCCTGAGGGAAAATGCTGTAAGTCATTATTCTATTGTAATAACGCTATACATGTCAACGGATTCATTTTAATCTTAACCGTCATCTTTTCTCTCTAGCTGACACAGAATACTCTTCAAGGACTGCATCAAATAGCGCAAATGATCCAGAGCGGTGATTACACGAACGGGCTCGGGGTTCACACGCAATTGGTTTCGGGGCCTGATTTCAGTAGAATTGCCTCGTTCATGCCCGGCATCAAGGTATTACTCCAGAGTGCTCTTCAACTCGGTGTTTACATAACGTAGATCAGGATACAACGGAATTTTCATATTCCGTGAAATGAGAGAGTGAAATTGTAAGGTGCGTGCAGAGAGATGCGTCAGTAAAAAAAATGATGATATGCCCGTAAACGCGGTTGAATTTTTACACCAACGATAAATGTTACTACGTATGTTCGTTAGAGATATTTAATGTTTTTCATAGACGATTTTTAAAGCATGTTTCACGCTCCGTCTAAGAATCTGAATGGAAGATCGAAGCGTTTCGATCTCCACTAACACGCATAATAGGCATTGTATAAAAAAACATATATATAAATATATATCAAACGGCCGATTATGAGTAGTTAACAGTGCTAGCTAACAGGAAGAAAAAAAAACATAAAAATCGAAACTCGTGTCCCTTATTTGAAATGAATGAAATTATCTTCCAAATAATTGCTTTGAAACAACTTGTCCCATGGGGAATTAAGGTGTAATGTAGTTATGTAAAGCCAAAGTAATTTTATAAACTATGCAATAAATTGTCCAAGCATCTTCGAATGTTCATTACCGTTGTTGTTTTCTGTCGTCACAAGAGCTAAAGGGGCAGATTGAATATTCGGCAAGAGTTCTGCACCAAAACATAAGCCGCAATCGCGAGTAATCGGAGAGTTTGTTTTTCTGTCATTTTGTTTATTACCAACTTCTCAGATCCATTTAACATAATCGTTGCGATTTAAAATCGTAGATAAAAACAAAAAAATTATTTTAACGAACTCGATTGTGTTATTTATTGCGTAAAACGTTTTATACGAAATATTCGAATTACATTTATATATAAATAGAGATGTCGATGATACTGCTATCATTTTGTACGCAGAACGTCGTTTAAGAGGTAACGAAGATAAATAATAAATGATTAATCATTTACTCATCAAACTGTGTAGCAGGGCAGCTTTCTCGTTGACGATAAATCGCTGAACGAGCTCGTCGATCGGATCTACTCCGTCGCGAGCTGCCTGACGTCTCATCACCTGTTTCACTTCCTCGCGAACGCCTTTGTCAGCTCCTCGAGTTGTAATTCGACTTCCTTCGGAACAGAAAAAAAAAAAATTAAGGCTCGTTTTTATATTTCCTTTTTACTTAGTCTTTTTTCTTAGATCCTTTTTTTCATTGTGATCAACATACTGTGTGAGTTTTCGGAGCCTACAGCTATTTCCAGAGCTACGCCGCCTCCATGTTCGGTCCACAAGTACGTAAGTTCCTCGAGGATATCGATGCAAATTATATACGGTTGGAAAAGTGGATACCTGAAGGCTTCCGTGCTGATAATTCTCTCGGTAATAATATTAAGTATATCGGCGTTTTGGGGCCAGTCTATTTGCATCAAGACTAGAGCGTTTCCGATCGCCCAGTCCCTGACATCACCGGGCAGGACAAATTTTGTCTGGAATTTTATATTAGTACATTACTCCACGAGGGGTGAAAAACGTTTTTCTAACGAGTGTGAGTTTGCAGCACTTGCGAGTACTGTAATCACACGAGTTAGAAAAAGTGTTTCGCACGAGGGATGTACGAAATTTTTCATCATAAAGTGCGAAAATGGCGCGGAATGGTGGCCATTTCCGCACCGAGTGATGACAAATTTTTTTCGATTGTGCATAATGTATTTTCATCTGATCGAATGTACCTTTATCACTTCCAGGAGCATTCGGCAACAATACTGCAAAATTGGATATCTCGCCAGGCTTAGATAATGGAGATGCCTTACCGACGGTACTGCGAGATTGTGCGATACCTTACCACGGTTCGGCGGCAGGTTGTTAGCTACCATTACAATGTAGTCCAACATGCTCTGAAGAAAAGGAGGATAGATTAATGACAAACAGAACGAACGATCTGGAGAAAAGGATTTTCTTCTCCGTACCTTGTAATCTTTGACGGCGAAAAATGTACTGGCTATTCGAAGCTGCGTCACCAGCAGACCGCCTTCCTGACCGAATCGATTTAAGGCATCGACGTGCAAACCCTTGTAAACGGAAACATCCGTTCGGAAGGGTTTGATCCAATTATCCAAACGAATCTGTTGACTGAGTTTGGCAACTTCCCGTTGCAGGTAATCCGTGCTGTGGAGCAAATCCCAGAGATTCACGGCTAACGAAAGACCGTTTCCGCTGTATTCTCCGTCGCTAGTCAACACGACTCCAGGAAGCTCTTCGCGTTTTCGTTTCTTCAATTTTGGCTCTGAAGTGCAACGCTCCGATTAAACGCTTTTGTACTCTTATTGAGGCCATTAAGGTGATGTGGTATAAACCCCCGCAAATCTGCCAACCGAGTTGGCGACAAAAACGGTACTGAATGCCGTTTTGCAACGGCAGACCACCAAGGAAAAAGAAAATTCTCCAGGGAAAGACAATTTTCTTTTTCTTGGCCGACTGCGGTCTCAAAACGGCATTCAGTACAGTTTTTGGTACCGACGGCGGTATTTCACATCACCTTAAGGCGACGCGAAGAATCTTACCCGTAGTGGATAGCTGAGGACCGCCGAAAGCTTCGACCAGGCAATATCCAACATCACCGTTGCTGATGAGGGCGTTGTGCTCGCTCAATACCCTTAGCAGTACAGTAATAGAGCAAATAAGCAATTGGCGCACAACGACTTCCTCGCTGAGAGCAGCCGAATGAGTAGCAGCGTATTGATGCAATCTTTCGCTGTAAATGTCCTGATTCCAAGGGGTCGCGAACAACGTGCCCAGTTCCCATCCCAATTTTTTTCCTATCACCTCGACGACCTGGAACAATCTGTCCCACGGATTTGGTATCTGTGAATCCGCCGGTTGTTGTATGTAGGCCAGATAAAATTCGACAGCTTTGCAGAGCAATCTCAGTGCGAGTCTGGTATTCAGTTCCACGGGAGCTGAGCCAAGTAGGGGCAATGCTTCGCACGCTAGAAGTCTCCTGAAATCGTTTACGGTTTGACCGGGGTGGCTGTGCTTCTCAGCTGTTAAGAGAGTCTCGACTAAACGAGGCTGAAAAATTAATAAAAAAATCAATTAATTCATAGAGGATTGACTAAGAAAACGGGACGTCGGTCGTTGATCGGATAGATAAAATTACGTTAACTATTAATTACATTAATAGTTAATAATAATAACGTTATCTCTGTAGCTCTATGGTTGCTGCGCGCGAGTAAAAAAAGATCGTATTAAAAGGATTAAACGTAAAATGATTTTTTTTTTTTGCGTTCTGGTAATTTAAAAAAGTATTTATTTCACTCGGTGCGAAAATGGCGATTTTGCGCACGCTCCGCGGGCGTAAAACCCCCTTTTTCACACCCTGTGAAATAAAATTTTGTACGATACTCGCGCGAAAAACGTTTTCTTAACTCTTGTGATTGCAATATTCGCCTTCGGCGCATGCTACAAACTCACACTCGTCAGAAAAAAAAGTTTTCGCACTAGTATCGTAATGTCGTATTTATTATTTATGTTTACGATAAACAGAGAAGTGGACAGACAACGACTTGCGTGGTGCAGTGCGCGACCAGCCATTATGTGAAGAAGACACGAACCAACATCTAAATAATGTAACTGCACCTTGACATTATAGTTTTAGAATGATATAAACATTTATTTAAAAAATATATAAACCTACATAACAATTGCAAGAGTTCGTTTTGTAATTTTTATCTACTTAATGTTTTGTGATTATGACTCTTTCAGGTTTTCTTTTGCGGTTTTTAAAAATCTGTTTTCTTATCTTATCTTCTTGCTTTATTTTTTTTATCACGTCCCGTAGCTTGTCTTTTCTTCTTATTGCCTTTTTTATCGCTGTATTCCTCAGCGTTTTTGGGAAATCGCTCGACGTCGACGAATTCAAAGACGCTTTTACAGAGATTCGCACAGATATTCTCGGCGCACTCGTCAATGACAATCCCGGTGTGCTCGAAGCTTTCCTCGGTGTTGTCGATTATCCTCTCGAAGCTGCGCTCGGTGCTGCCAACGATTACTCTGACGCTGTCCTCGGTGCTTTTAATGACGGTCTCCGTTCTCTCGGCAAACTCATCGATTCCCTCGATGAATTCGGAGATGCTCTTCACCGCAGAACATGTGACATTCTGATCGGTACCTTTAGCAATTACTGAAAATATTATACATTAGTCATTAGTTATACGGAGCCCGATACTCACGGCACTATTTTAAGGGGGCAGGTCCATCGATTTCAGGCAAAAACGTATCTAATATCGTAATTTCTAAATATGTTCCACTTAAAAAAACGGAACTCTTACAATTTTTAATATTCAAACCTGAGAATTTTTCACATGATCAGAACACTGTTACCCGTAATTAATCATTTCTTTATTACCCAGGAAAAAATGTTTTGTGCCTGAAATCGATGGACTTTCCCTCAAATACGAACCGGTAGCTCCTACGGTTTCTGAGCTGAAGTTTCGAAAAATTGTATCCTCGTCTAAAGGCGTTGTGTCCATGTCAGCTCCGAGTAGAATCTTGAAATCGGGAGAAGTATTTAAGCTATCGTTGACCATACTCCGGTCGTGTTCTTTTAGTGCGTCCGATTGGATGTCCTTGTTTCCATTACTGGCTAAATATATCAAAACAGATAATTTCAAATAATAAAATAAAAATACCAAAAAATGTAGCGTGTCGCGACACGATAGTCTTTGAATAAAAATAGTCCAAAAACACTTCATTTCACGTATGATATACCAGCGAGTCTCTTAATTTTCTGCCAATACTGGTAGAGTCCTTCATTCATTATTTCACCAATCCAAACACCGGTTCGGTCGGATTCCTCGAAAGTGCTGATCACATCCGCGGACAATTGCTGCTTCATGAACTGGAAGTGCTCGGCGAATTTCGATTCGACTTGAAGCGTGTTCGGAGTAGAAATGCAACGATCCTCGTTCGATGTTATTCCCTTTCTCAGAATGTTGAAATCCGGGGCATCTGCCGAAAACGGCACCAGGCCGCACGATCGAAATCCATTTCTTATCGTTTGTGTGAGATCCAGCGAGTCGATTGCGAGCTTTAATAACGGTGCAAATTGTTCCTTTTTCAATCGAGCTCCGTCGTTCTCGAGTCTCCACTGATTCACGGCTCTTTTCCACGCACTCTTTAAAGCATGGAAAACGGAAACATCCAGTGGCTGTAATACGCGGGTAGCGTTAGGATATAGAGCGATCAATTCAATTTTAGCAGCTCTACAAAAATTACTAAGGGGTAAAGTATAATGGGATGAGTGCCCATCAATGAAGAGAACAACTGGGAACGCGATGTTGTTCTTCTGCAACCAAGGGTAGAAGATGTTAGAGATGTACTCGAAAAACGTTTTGGCAGTAATCCATCCTTTATCGGAAGTACCAACACTCCAACCTGGTGGTACATTTTGGACTACAACACTCGGTATGCGCTGATACCAGTATGTGACCATCGGAGGAACTAAGGCACCTGCTGCATTTACCATGAAAAGGGTTGCCAGACTCTCCTTTTCATCACCATTGACCACCTTGTGAACACGTTTCGGATTTTTGCGCACAATCACGTTATCTGCCTTTGGGGATAGAAGGAATCCACTTTCGTCGCAATTGTACACCCTGGAAGGGTCGATATTCAGCAGGTTCTTGCTCCCTAAATACTCAGAAACTTCTTGAAACCAGTTTCGTAATGTCTCCTCCGTCGCTGCGGTTCGACTGTACGTCAGATTTTGAGCGATACGCTGCGAAAGTTCCGGATGTCTACGACAGAAGGCTTCGTACCAGTGACGACCGGGCCGATTATTTGTGAAGGGTGCATCTCGTTTCATCTCGATGACTAATAGTTGAACACTATCGAGAAGCTGTTCCTTGTGGATGGGAAATCCTTTTTCACTGGCGTGAAAAATCCAATCGACGAGGTGTTGTTCTTCAGTCGCTGTGAGAATCGAACTTGGTCCCATTGTTGCATTTGGCGGATAGATGTTTTTCACCTTGCCGAATAACGTGCTTGGTGGTATTCCATACTTTGAAGCTGCTGACCTCAGTGATACTCCGGATGCAACTGCATCCATCGCAAGGTCGATCGCAGATTGGCAATATTTTTTTTTCTGTGCCTTCGGCATGATACGGCATTCCTGTAATCAAGGATAGCACAAGTGTAAACAATTTAAGTACATTTTATATTATTTGCATGGAGCTTTCATTTACTTTCATTATCACCATCAAATACATATATTTTATTATCGTGTTAGCTATCATCAACAAAATAGACAAAAATATATTTATTTATCACATAACCTCTAAGGTAAACTATCCTCCTAATACTGATCGCACAGGCTGCACATACATTTGAGATTGATTATACATATTTAGTAAACGATAAGCACTTACCACGGTGTTTTCCAGATGATATTGAGATGTATTCAATACGTTATCACAAACTGATTGTTGTCAAACACTTATAGCGACACGGCGTGTTATGGAGTGCACGGTTACTGGGACTATCGAACTTACGCACGACCGTACCAATAGCCGGTCAGCGTTTCGCCACAGGGACATGCCAAATAGCAATTTTGCGAAAGTTACGAAAAAGTTGTTCGTTGGTTAACTTGACCGCTAAAATGTTATCCGTAAGCTAGCGCATGTCCGAATGTTGCTTTGGAACATACGATAACTTACGGATAACATTTTAGCGGTCAAGTTAACCAACGAACAACTTTTTCGTAACTTTCGCAAAATTGCTACGTGGGATTATATGATTTGCTTGTCGCAGTAACTAACTTCGAAAATTATATAGAAATTATATAGAAAATAGCGGCGTGGAATTTAATAATTTTTCCTGAAAAATATGAATCAGAATCCATTCTCTATGTGCTATAAAAATCCAAATTCTGAAAGCATAGCATATGGAATGAAATTTCGAAATTCCGATATCCATTCCATATGCGAGGAAAGCCAGGGGCAGTCAGCTTCAACGAAAGGGGGGCTTAAGTTTGGGGGGGGGGGGGGTGGCAAACATCCAAACCGACAAACAAATCGACAATTCTCCAAAATATATATAAGATTTGAAGAATCGTCGCATAAGAGCCCATATACAAGAATTTCGTCAACGTGACCGCACTTGGCGTGACAAAAAAAAACTGTATATGCGGCAAGAACAATCCTGGCCCCGACTTCAATCTCACCATCGAAGGCTTTTATAGCATTTTTTGGCCGAATGGAATAATTTTATCGATCCGATCATAATAGTTGACAAGATGCAATAAGATATATGCATATCTTATTCCGTGAGTCGCGACTGAGTAAGGGAATATTTCTAGTAGCAGAAGGAACAATCTATTTTATTTTTGAGTTTGACTAGCTCGAATAATTCAAAACAGTTTTTGTTTATACGAGAGTGGGGGAGTGGAATGGCAACGACCTGCGCGGTGCAGTGCGCGCAGGACCGTTACGTGAAAGAGACGCTGCACGGATTCGCCTCGATTATCAAAGATTTGTATTTAAAATGTTCGGTAAACCTACAAAATTATGCATTCCATGGATTCTTCAGTATTTCATGCCTCTATACACGAGTTTACATTTCATAATTCAAATATTCTTGCACGAGAATTTTCGAGTCGGCGTTTGTACCGCGCACTTCGTTCATAACCCGGGTGCAAAAGTTTCGTGTTTGAACGTGCCAGTTTTCCGTTAGATGGACGACCTGCGCAGTGCAGTGCACGCATGATCGTTACGTGAAAGAGACGCTGCGCGGACTCGCCTCGATTATCAAAGATTTATATATAAAATGTTCGGTAAACCTACAAAATTATGCATTCCACGGATTCTTTAGTATTTCATGCCTCTATACACTAGTTTACATCCTAAAATTCAAATATTTTTGCACAAGAATTTTCGTGTCGGCGTTTTTACCGCGCACTTCGTTCATAACCCGGGTGCAAAAGTTTCGTGTTTGAACGTGCCAGTTTTCCGTTAGATGGACGACCTGCGCAGTGCAGTGCACGCACGACCGTTACGTGAAAGAGACGCTGCGCGGTCTCGCCTCGATTATCAAAGATTTATATATAAAATGTTCGGTAAACCTACAAGATTATGCATTCCACGGATTCTTTAGTATTTCATGCCTCTATACACTAGTTTACATTCTATAATTCAAATATTTTTGCACAAGAATTTTCGTGTCTGCGTTTTTACCGCGCGCATCGTTCATAATCTGTGTGCAAAAGTTTCGTGTTTGAACGTGCCAGTTTTCCGTTAGATATCTCGATTAACGCTATTGCTAAGTTAGTAGACATGCAGTATCTCGTGCAGTTATCAACGTATGATAGATTCGAACAATCGTCAAATAAAACCGAAAAACATGAAGTTCGTCAACTGGACCTCGTCTCGACTTTGCAAAGAAAACCACAGCAGCAACAATGGCAGAACAATGCCGCAAACGACTCGAATCTCAGCATGTAAGGTAAAACCTTCACGATATTTTTTTGACTAAATAAAATAATGTTATCTATCCGATCATCGTCGAAAACATAAAAAAATGTACATCTTACTCCGTGAGTCGCAACTGTCTGAGGAAACCTTTTAAGCAGTAGAAGCAGCAACTTGCAATGCTCCATGGTATCCTCACTGTGATCCGCGGTCATTATCAGCAGCCTGTGCTGCAGGTCCTGCGGTATGTGTTGAAACATTTGGCACATCATGTCTGCGTCGGGGTCTGCTTGCTCCGAGCGTAGACAAGCTGTCACTGCCTCTATCTCCGCCCATATCTCACGGTCGTCCGGGAAATTCTGAAAACTGTCTCGACTCTTAGAAAACTCTGGAAACTTTCCGTGCAATACTTTGATACTTGAGACTCACATTTCGCTGAAGCACTTTGCAGCCTCCTTGACGTTCTTCGATAGTTTCTCTATCCTGTATGCTTCGAACTGTCGGAAGAAGAAGAAAACAAAAATTATATCGTATTATGCTTCAAGCTTGGATCTTAATTGAAGATTTCGACAAAAAGAAGACGAAATTGTGCGATTAAATTTGAAATCGAGCGGGCCGGTAAAAAGATCTCTAACCTGAACCTTGGCGCTGTGAGGAAACAAGGATCTCGCTGTTATGAGCCAAGATTTAGCTGCGTAAATATCCGTCGACAGTGCCTCCTTTGCTCTCAGCAATAGATAATCCTCTTTGGACAATTGATTGTCGCCTAGCCCCGCGTTGTCCAACATTGTTTTTGGACGTCAATCCCGAGCCTTGGACACGCGATCTCGGTTTATTTACGTTCTCATCAATTTTGCCCCGAGAGAAAGACGACAACAGCTGTTCACGGTAAAACAAGCGCTCGCGTGCAAGAACTGCGAGAGCGTGGGCATCTCGGCTGTTCCGTTCGTGCATCGGAGGTTATCCACAAACGATAAGCGTTTCGATTCAACATTTATTAAATATATTATTAAATCGCATTATTATCGATTTATTAACAATTTGCATCTGAATTCAATATATGATAATAATACGATGTTTATTTGGATGAAAATAAGGTACATTTTTACATATTCCACAGTGGTCAAAATGTTCAATTATGCTAAAAATTATATTAAAAAAATCAGAATTGATATTTTTAATCGGCAAAATTATTTGTTGCTGTATAAAAGTGTAATCAATTTTTTTCAAGACCACCAAACGTTCGTGGTAACGACCAAGTTATTATCGTTGTGATCCAACGGTAGAACGGATGCCAATAATTTAGTTTTACTTAGAAATGTTTATCACACTTGGAAAAAGTAAATAAATAGCAGTCTTTGTTACCGACTGAGTCCGGTTCGAACGGAGGGAGACGCGGTTTCCCATCGCTTCGATACTGTAGGACACTGCACAACCTTCCTGAGGACATTTCCGAACGTCTTTCATAACAAGCGTCGTCGCAATATCCAGGGATATCCACTCTAAATTAAATAAAAAAGAACACATCAATCAACCGTTCATAGGAAAGTCCATAGGACTTTCGCGATGAGAAAAAAATCCCAAAGAAGATAAAGAGCCGTAGGAAAAAAAAATCCCATTGACAGTGTATATCCAGCACTCAAGCACCCCGTCCGAAGGGTCCCACCGGTTGTAATTTTTATCACATTTCCGTAACCTTCGCGCAGACTCTTCGAACGTTCCTTGACACGTTTCACGCGGAAAGTATGTGCAGTATCGTCTTAGCGAACAATAGATAGTAATTTTGCAAATCCCTTGAGCGATATGGTGTATATATATAGATCACCTCCGTCCCCGAGGATGGAAGTACCGGAGTGGTTACATTTATAAAGATATAACCGCGGGCACTCTACGAGCTAAATCCGCTTACTCTTTGGCCCTAGACGAGAAGGCCATAGCTTTCCTCTCTCTTCCCCCGCCGCAGCTCGAAAAGCTCCTAAGTGGTTATGGCGCTTTGGCTTTGTATCCGACGGCTTTCCGCTTCCCATTCCTTCTCGAAACTCTTCCCGCGAACACCGGAAGTAAAGCTCGCCCATTCGCTTTTCATCTCGCGTTCATTTCACGATAGAATAAAGTACACGTATTGTAAGCGTTGGGGAACACAACAAAAAAATTCAACGAAATAATTTACGGGACACTACAGAATCTCCATCGTCGATCTATCAAATCAAATAAATATAAATATTCCTATATAAAACTTATATATATAAATAAATAAAACTAGGAAAGCAACGAATTTTTCTCACGAACTTTCCGGAGACCGGAAGTGAAGTTCGACACGCCCACAGTTGACGGTAAAACGGCGGTAAAAGACGCCAAGTTTATTCATTGTTTCAACTTCCCGTGGATTATTTCAGTAGAAACACCAAATATTTTTTGGCCCAAAAATTGACCGTCATTGTTAATTAATTTTTTACTCCGTACTAATTCTCACAAGATCCACAGTAGTCTGATTCGTCGAATATCGTAAGACGCGAGTTTCCGCGATGTTGCGATATTCCGCCGAGGAGTATCTCTCAGTCCCGAACCGTCCGCAATGGCATTAAAATTACCGTGGAAATTGAATTCCCGGTTGGAAACGTATCGGGGCCTTGTTTCTACCTCGTGCTATCCGGTGCGGGCGGGGAAACAAGAAACAGACGATAGGACACGAAGCTCGTGTATACTGGCGAGCTTTAGGAAAGCTCGTCCGACCATAGTATAATAGAGAGTATAGTTGTACGGAATACATACGGATGTACAGTACCGGCGCGTATAGGTGAGATCTCACTCTCGTACGGGCATATATACCGGCATAGCTTAGGTTGGTTAGTTAGCGTGCAAGTACACGTATCAAAGGCACTCAGAATCCGCGAGCTTAACAAAGCCAGCTTCGGCTTTACCAACCGTGTCACGTATTACGTGTATACCTTACCTGCGAGGAGGAAAGGGGGAGGGGGAGACTCTAGCGATTCGCAAACCTCCGTCTCTCTCGGCGAGTCTACCTCTTGCTCAACCCCCGGGCCAACTCCGAGCACCCTCCGCTAACTTCTACCTTAATGCCCGAGAAGCGGGCTGTATAGCGATCAGCTTCGTGAGCTTCAATTAAAACTAATTTCAGCTCGCTTGGGTATGGCGCCTTTTATATGTATATATAAAATATATATATATATATGTGTATAGTAGTTTTTGTGTATCGGATCTTGGACCGCAGTAGCGATTTTTAGAATTTTTCGGAAATCAAATGTACTGTACTATTTTTTATACACTGAGAGAGGATCTAGTAAAAATTACCGATCATGTAAGAAAAATTACCATAGCACATAGTAGTAGGGCGCCAGGGCGGCGTCTATGGCAGAAAGTCCCAGATTATCCAAGAATTTTTACCATAAGGTAAAAGTACCAGTGACCGCACACCTAAGGGCGAAGTCCCAGTTCCCGTACATGCAGGAAAAATCGAATTTACGTCTCTCTTGCACGCATGCTTTGCGCGGCCACTGGGACGTGCTAGGTCACTGGGACGTTTACCTTAATATCTGAGAAAAATTCTTATGAATCCGGTACTTCCTACCATAGATGGCGCCCCAGCGCCCTACTGCTATGTGCTATGGTAATATCTCTCAAGCGACATATTAATTTTTACTAGATCCTTCTCTCAATGTAGAAATATCCTTTGGTTAAAGTTTTATGAATAGAAATTATTTTGGGTAACCACTGGAGGCCGAAGCTCTGTTAGGAATCGTAAAGTGCACAGTGGGTCATCTTAACACCGAGCGATTATCTGTGCATGTTTTTGGTAAACATATTTGGGACGTTTTTGTATACAAAATTTATCAAACTTTGAGGCGGAAAACTAATTTTAGCTCGCTTGAGTATGGCGCGTTTTATATGTATGTATATAGTAGTTTTATGTATGCAGCATTTCTGACCACAGTAACGATTTCTTAAAAATCTTCTGGTATAAAAAATATACTGTACTATTTTAAATAGAAATATCCTTTGATTGAAATTTAATGAATAGAAATGGCTTTGTGTAATCCTTTAAGGCCCGTGCTCCATAACGAATCTAAACGTGAACATTAACCCCGAGCGACTGTCTATGCCCTTTTTGGGACATTTCTGTATTACAAATTTATCAAACTTTAAGGCCGCATAGTTCGGTTTTTGGGAAAAATGTAAAGAATTTTTAGTTACGAACAAACATGCTCGAAGTCGAAGCACAATTTTACTTTGCCATTTTGGGGTCCCAATGACCCCGTCTGCACTCGGGGGGGGGGGGGGGGGGGGGAGGTTTTTTATTTAGAAAAAAAACAAGCTGCACGTTGCATATTTGATGGCGCACTAATACGTAACTACTTAGCGAGCGTAGATCTGCGATAGTATCGCAAGAACGGTGACGAGTGTTGGGTCGCAATCTACCATACGTTCGACTGCAGAGGAGATACGAGGGGGATCACGGGAGGATAGAAAACGACGAGGGCTATTCGGGAAAAAAAAGAATTTAAGCCAAATGTGCAACTAAGTAGAGCTACTTAGGGCCGCTTTTTACACGAGGGGGGCGATCAAGATCGAATTTGAATGGGAGATTTGGCCCGGTTGGATTTTTCGCTCCATTCGAATCGAGCCATTGTAACGACGAGTACGAGCCTCGCCTCGAAACGGCCACCTGACGGTCTGTCGTTCAGCGAAGCGCCATACACACTGCCTACTCATTGTGCACGCTGCATTTGCCTTTATGCGTTTTTCGATTTCACTACTGAAAATCTCACTCGCGTTATCATCGCCGTTTCATCTTCGTTGAAAAAAGAACATCGGCAGGCTGTTCAAAACGGCACCCCAATACGGCGAGGTAATAGGAATATCATACTTCATTTAAAATGTATGAGTACGAAATAACGTCGCTTTTGGCATGGATGAAAATAGTACATCTGCGATATTTTTTGTTTCTCTTCTTTTTTCTTTGCGTTCTGCGAGACGCAGCCGTTGACTGCTACGAACGCGAACGGGTCTTCCGTGTCACGGCGTTAATTTGCCCTAAGGCTGCCCAATTAAGCGGTAACTCGTACCCACTCTCGTGTAATATACGCTCGAAGTCCGTTGACAGACGTTAAGATTTGAAAATACGAAGCACCGCAAATTTTACCTTCGTTTCTCATTTCATCCATTTCTTTTTATTAACTCGCGACTGCCCGCTAGGGTAAAAAGACGGGAGTTATGCGTTTCACTGAGGCCCCCCGATTTAGGTGTTTTCGTTGGCTCCAGTGTTTGTCGGAACGGCGCAATGTCTCTTGACAGAATTTGGCACACTAGTTCTGTGTATGTGGAAGTGTGTTCGTAGCAAAGGATTAAGAAAAATAAATGTGAAATGGCAGAGATAATTAACTTCGAAAAAACGGGCCAAAACCCTATTCAGACATATCGACAGACGCCCGCCATGATCTACTATTGCCTTTACGATTATTTGTCGTCTGCTATAAAAATGCTGCAGCTGTGTGCTATTCTACAGTACATTGAATTCATTCAACGTGTAGTAACCTCGAATACGTGACGAGCTGCGTCTATGCTAATTTGTTATATATATTATAACGACCGGGCGTTTATTATTAGTTTTTATTTATTTATTTATAATCTTAGTGTTTTCACGTGTTGATTATACTATTTATTATACTTTAAAAAGGATGAAAAAGAATGTTACTAAAATTAAAAAACTCCCAATTGCAAAAAGAGTTCAAAAAACGAATTGAATTATACGGTTCTACAGTTCTAACCCAATCACCACAGTGTAATATGATATTTGCAAAGTGATATATGTCAGCAATATAATTTCATAAATATTATATCTCAGATACAATTTTCTAATGTTGTGTTTTTTTAACTTCACAAGCATTGTTATTTTTTTCTTTTTTTTGTTTTTATCACCGTCAAAGTTGTTGTACAGAATTTTAAAAATTTCATTCAAACGATTCAATTATAATTTTTTAAATATTGTTTTAAATAATTTTATGACCAATTATAATTTTGCGAGTAATTATCGGATAGATAATTACTGCTAAAATGTAATCTAGTGACACAGGAGTAGTAAAATAAAAATGTTTTATTCGCGCCTGACGGGAAGCATGTTCGTCGGGTTAAGGGTTTTTTAGGTGGAAAGCGATGAGGCTTAAATCTCCCCCGTCGGGACAATAGATTGGCCGTACAGAGATCCTCGACACCGAGGGGGTTTGATGTTTTAGTCCCTGCACGCGCGCGCCGCCACACATAGCTACTTTCCGTCTCGCCCCCCCGCCCCCTTCCTCTCTGCGATCCGAACCCGCCATCGAATTATTTTGATTCTCCGATAATTCACCCCTAACACGCCTTTCCACGCCCTTACAAAAGAAGATCGGACTACCAGACTACAGAGCTAATGCTTCTATTTTAGCGCGCACGTAGTCTTCGTCCAAAAATCCAGACCCTTCGTGGTTCTTTCAGCACGATGCTTCTTTCTTTTTTTATAAAAAGAAACAACTAGAAGAATCAATGAATTTCCGATCTTTTTTCATTTTTTTTTTTTTTCTTAACATGGGTTTATTTTTTCGGTTAAGATAAAAAACACACATATTAAGGAATCAATTCCGGGATAAAGCGCGCCTACGAGTTTGCTCAAAAGATAATCGTTTCCAGTCCGCGTGCGAGATTCATTGTCGAAAATTTATATCGCGTTAACCCATATCGAAATATCGTAGAGGGCAATAACAGTGTAGCAGCAGCGCACGCGACTGTCGCGCCCGGGCCCCTCGAAAATCTCCTCGCCGTGACGAATTTCTACGTCGATATAAGTAGAGATTCGTGAAATTTTTGGAAAGCCCCGAATCGTCGGAGATATTCAGCGGCGCGTGCTGTAACGTCTGAGCCGAGCCCTTTGGAGAGCGAGATTCTATTGTCATACGGCCGCGGTGCGAAATCGAATTTGTCAATTAGACCTCTCTCTATCCACGGAGCGAAGCAAGTTTACGCTTGGTTAGATCGGATATGTGCTCGACACAATGAGCCGATAGAGTCGTTCTCGCTGGACGAACAGCTGTACGGACTTTGCCGCGAGGCATCGGATTTCGTCATTATAATATATCGTGGGCCGCTCCGTCCGGTCCTCGAGGGAGCTCGAAGCAATGTAAAGTGCAGTCTGGATGCTGTGCGAGAGATTGAAAAAAAAATCGGATAAAGATTCGTATAGATCGGTATTAATGAAAAAAAATTGTTATTCACGGAAAGTCACAGAACCACAGAAAGCCCGCAAAAAATCAACTGTACCATTTATTATCTTCACTGTAAATCTAAAAGCGTTAGAAAACTAAAAAAACCTTTAACATGCATCGACAGATAGAAATCCCTTTTAATGTTTGTTGCAAAGACCAATATAGTCTGTACTGTTCTTTCTCGTTTGAATTCACAGAACGATCGACGGACATAACTTTCTAGGCTGGAACGAAAAAATATTTTTGCAACACTAAAATAGCCTCTACACTGTAAAAAAATGTTGTTTGAAAATTAATTAACAGTATTGGAAGCTTTTTTACATAAACCGTTTTTGAAATTTCATAAGCATGTACGTTGCAATTGTACAGTAAAATTTTTATTTTTCATAAACATTTTTGTCAATTTCAAGCAAAAGATTTGTAATTTTAATATCTGGTATATTTATTTCACAAGCAAAGTACATTCGTGCTTAATATGAGTAATGTTAGCAAATTTCAAGTTCCAGTACATTAAATTTACAATTTATTTTTACAGTGTAATTAGCCTTTAATTACGCAATAGATTTTATACAAAAATTCCAAGGTCGTCGTTCTAAGTTATTTGACATGTCCAGCATTTTAAGAATCCCAACTCCGAGCTTTGCACGTTCACGTGAAACAGTGGTGGGTCTTAATCCTTTTTGGTTCCACGGTCTTCTTAATCAGAACCGATCACGTAATCAGAGTTGAAATTCGATTCCGATAGCGGTCAATCGAATGCGCCTTTCTCACCGTCGATTCTCCACTAGTTTGAGGACATTTGAATATCAATCGCTAATTACCGGGAGACAAAAGATGTTATTCGATGGGGATAGCGATCGCTCGCGCGAGTCCGTCGTCAGTTCGACGAGAAGCAGCTTCACACCGCCGTCTCATCCGTTCCTCCTTCTCCGCATCCCATCTCCTCCCGTCCTGTCTCGTTCGCGAACCGCCGACTGTCTCAAGGGAGTCGAAGTTTGGGCTCGCGTCGTCGTCGTCGGGCGTCTCGGTTAATCACTATAATTGATATTCCGCTGATATCACCTCGCTCTCTCGTCGTCTATCGTATCCGCGAACGAGAGGGGTGGGGGGTGAATTGGGATGAGAGTAAAGCGGGTAACGAAGTAAGCCCGATGGAAGGGAAGACAGAGAGAAGAGTCGCCCTTATTGGCGAGGCTATATCCAACCCCTCGACAATCGAATTACATTATTATCTCCTTGTGCCGAGGAGCCTCGGCGCACCGACTCGGCAACGAATCCGCCTCGATTGTCGAACCAGGATGAGGGAGCCGAGAGACTAGCGTTTTATTTTATTTTATTCAATATGGAATGGGCCTATAATCATCGATAGATGCATTTCTTAACCTTGCTTCAAAGAGGATCCACTATAAGGGAAACAGTGTAGGGTAGAGTAGGAGATTAGAGACTAGCTAAGGAGTAACCTCAAGATCTCAGCTGTAAGGTGAAGTTTCGAGAAACAACCTTAAATCGGTACAAAAATAAAATATAACATGTTGTGCCTATTAATTTTATTTAAATAAATATTAGTCGTAGGGGAGACCGGGGACAAAAGTAACACGGGTCAATTGTAACAAGCGGTTGCTCTCTTCATATCTGATGCGTTCGATCCTGCGCAGCATTGCGTAGCCGCTTGTTACAATTGCCCCGTGTTACTTTTGTCCCCGGTCTCCCCTAGAAATTGTATGTATTGACAATGTTTTGAATTTTGCGAATATCTATCCATGTAGAATATTAGGAAAAGTTTGTATTCGAATTTCTATTGCCAACGGGCCATCGACCTGAGTCCTTCAGACCCTAAACATTATTTATCTAATGAAATAAAATAAAGTATGGCTTGAAGGACTCCGGTAGATGGCTCATTGGCAATCTCTATATGAACGTTGTAATTACCAGATAGAGAAATGCACCAGCTATTGGATAAATTACACGATATTGTCAATAAATGCACTTTTACTACTGCTAAAATAAAATCAACTCTTAATAAAATTAAATCATATCATTATTTAATTTTATTTAATTAAATCGGTTTTACATTATTTTTTTTTCGTTCGGGCTGAGTCTTCCGAATTCGGAGCCGTGACGTTTCGTTTTCACTGTAAGAAGTTTTTTTTCGCATCATCGTAAAGCGATTCTCATATGTAACGATCGCGGAAAGTGTATGCCGACATAGTTAGCCGGTTTTTCCTCGTGCAAGTATGTAACCCGGGTACATAGTTTCGTTAGCGTGCTCGGCCCGTTTGTCTACACATGTATATTATGAACTCATGGCCGCAGGAAACAGGGCATCACGGTAATGACCGTCATCAAACGAAAGAGCACTTAGTAAGCGACCGGGAGAGGATGAGATACGAATATGTACGCGGATATACATGCCTTTGCTGCACCGACCTCCTGTGAAACTTTGTTCTTCGCGGAAAATGATTTCTCAATCGGTGACACACGGGTCTTTTAGTGCATGTCCTCCCCTATATATCGTTACATATGAATCTGTAAAAGCGGGGCAAAACGGACTCGGGCTCTCAATTAGAGATGAGATATTTTTTTTACGTTCCGAAAAAAATGGGAAAAATAGTAAATTTTTCCCGACTCTTCACTGTATGTCTTCACATATGAAAAGGCAAATGCGGGGCAAAACGGACTCGAGCTCTCAATTTGAGATGAGATCTTTTTTTTTTACGTTCCGCAAAAAAATGCGAAAAATAGTCCATCTTGCCTCGCTCTTCCATACATGTCTTCGCATATAGATAGAGAAAAGCAGGGCAAAGCGGACTCGGGCTCTCAATTTGAGGTGAGATATTTATTTTACGTACCGGAAAAAAATTCTTAAAAATAGTCCATTTTGCCCCTCTTCCAAATACGCAGTCGAGATCGCTTGCAAAAAAAATAGCATCGAGACGATTTCTTCGGTTTCTCCGGGTGGAACGAGTGTGGACAGTTGTCGCGACATTAAACTGTCGACGATATCCGTAATTTCATAACCAGCAGTATCCATCAGCGTTGCCATAGTACAAAATTATCCAGAGAGCTAACGGACAACCGACGACGAATGGAGAAGGAGGAGGATTAAAAAAAAATAGGGGTGACGGACAGTAGTACAGGCAGGACACGGTGCTGCAACCGGTACTAGGTGCAGAGGAAAACCGAGTAGAATATTAAAAAAAACAATCGAGCTAGCACATGTCGCGAGCGTGGCAGGAAATGGCGCATTCTATTGTGGCTTTTGTCGTAGTTAAACTGTCAGACCAATTTTTTTCTGTAGGCATACATTCGTGCCTACTGGAAGGTCACTGTCGTAGCTCACCGGTTTATAATTGTCTTCGGGAAATACGGCGATCGTTTACCGGACACATGTTACCAAAGAGAGACTTCCGGTTAGGAAGTCAAATTTACAATTTTTGTTGCATATCTACCGAATAAAATTGGCAAATTTATTCAATCGTGGAACCCCACACACGGGTCGTTCGAGAAATTGACTGTAAGATCTGAAGTAGCTTAACCCTTTATAAATCACACTTCCATCCCCACACTTAAGGAGGGAGTCTCGCTGCGCGCTGACTTCGCATAAGTCCGACAACAATAAGAGAAAATTGCAAGTATTTCCTGATGGTGTAAAAATCTGAAAAAAATCATGTATACTAAAGGTACTGAGAAGATTAATTTTGCATAATAATAATTCCAAAATGTTATTAACAAATTCATC
>JAPYZC010002248.1:0-25477 GCA_030522665.1 Ichneumoninae sp. A BG-2022a
TGAGAAGATTAATTTTGCATAATAATAATTGCAAAATGTTATTAACAAATTCATCAAAAAATTAATTGGTTAACAAATTATCCGGCAACAAAACTTTTTCTTATGAAAATGATTCGTTTATTTTTCCGAATACGTATGAATTTTTTCAGATTTTTAAGCAATCGCTGATTTTTTTTTTTCAATCAACGATTACTTAAAAATCTGAAAAAATTCATACGAATTCTGAAAAATAAACGAATCATTTTCATAAAAAAAAAGTTTTATTGCCGGGTAATTTGTTAACCAATTAATGTTTTGATGAATTTGTTAATAACATTTTGCAATTATTATTATGCAAGATTAATCTTCTCAGTACCAGTATCTTCTCAGTTTAGTATACATGATGTTTTTTCAGATTGTTACACCATCAAGAAGTACTTGCAATTTTCTCTTATTGTTGTCGAACTTATGCGAAGTCAGCGCGCAGCGAGACTCCCTCCTTAATTTCTCTAAACAGTTATATTATTATTATTATTATTATTATTATTATTATTATTATTATTATTATTATTATTATTATTATTATTATTATTATTATTATTATTATTATTATTATATTATTATTATTAAAAAAAATTAATTTAACTGGACAGATAATCTCTTAAGTGACCCGCAAAAGCCCTCAGTCCCAGGAGTTGGCCGAGACGATATCGAGTGGAGTTGGCTTTGCCTCGTAACGCGCGAGAACACACGGTTGCGGCTAGCAGCACCACCGGAGCAGCGGCAGCAACAGCAGCAACAGCAGCAGCAAGCTTCCTGACCTAACGCACGACTCCCGCGACTCGTTACATCCACTTTCATTCCCACATCCACAGACGGAGCGCGATAGCCATAGGCATCTGGATGTGCACGGAGAGACGAAGACGACCGTAGTCAGGGAAGCAGACCGGGCCGACCCACGCGCAACCTCCTCCACTACGTCCGAGCCAGTTGCGCCGCGTGGCTCGTCGCACATAGCTCGTTCAACGTCTCGCGCGCATTACGCTCGCTTTCTGCATTTATTTTTATTTATTTATTTCTTCAATTTTTTTTTTTTTTTTTTTTTTTTTTTTTTTTTTTTTTTTTTTTTTTTTGTTTTTTTGTTTGTTTTTTTTTTTTTTTTTTTTTTTTTTTCTTGTGCTTATTTTTTTTCTACGGCTATCCTCGGATCCGGTCACCCTCAAGCTCCGAAGGGGTAAGCTCATAAATTTATATTAAATTTATTTTGATTTGAATTTTTTTTTTCATTCGTTTTACGCTATTTATAATGAGCGGACGGCACGCAGAATGGCTGGACGTACGCGATAAGCGCGTGCGATAGGCGCGGAAGGTACGACAAGGCCAGCGAGTCGCTCGGGATCTCTTCATCTCGTTTTATGTCCCGAGATTTTGATTGCAGCAGCGGAGTGATAAAAATATATTTTATAAAATGAAAATGTCCGAGCAAAAAATATTAAGAGCTTTGGTGAGAGTAGTTGTTTTTTTTTGAGTTAGGAGTTTTAAGGAAAATAATTATTGGTCAATAACTCGCCTTAGCCCGGACGGTCGTTATAAGGTCGTTGGAACTTATCCGAATTAAAAAATTTTGTGGCACGAAACATTTTTTTCATATTTATCCTTTAGTCAGTAAATTGAACATGGTTGATCGAAAAAATTGTTTTGGTGTGTAGCAAATTTTTAATATAGGGGAGACGGGGGCGAGATGGTTCCCCTAAGCAAATAATGCGACTAATACGCTGCCGAAAGCATAATTTATTGTTTGTCATCCAACAATCATATTTTCACAGTTCTATAGCGCGTCCGAAAAAAATGGTCTGGGGCGAGACGAGCTACCCTTAAATTGTTCACTTTTTTTAACCCCTGCCTGTACTACAGGCAGAAAAAAAAATTATTTGACGGCCACCGTTTATTTGGTTTAAGTAAAATATTTATTTGATTTAAATAAATATTTATTTTAATTAAGTAACTAGTCACTTAAATTAAATAAATGTTTATTTAAATCACATAAATATTTTACTTAAATCAAATAAACGGTGGCCGTCAAATAAATTTTTTTTCTGGGTGTAGGGCTGTACAGATAGTTCGGCTAAACTATTTTAGTCGGCTAATCCGTTTTAGCCGGCCAAGTGCATAATTTCGTGCATAAAATCGAGCCCTTTTATGACGCATTGTACTTTAGGCCAAAAAGGCCAGCGGATTCGTGTTCAGCGCGCAAAAATACTTCGTAATACGTGGCAGTTAATTTTTAAAAAAGAAAAAAAAATTCGTTCAAAAATTGCAGTACCCCTTTTGAGTCCATTTTTTGTGTTTTTCAACGTTCTCAAACGGCGCGATAAAGCGATTGGAAACCTTCGGACAAGGCCCTATATTTTGTATTTTTTGCCGTAGAACACCATGGGCATGTCGGATTTTCCCTAACTCCTTTGGGAGCCGAGATATCGACGTTTGAAAATCACGAAAATCGACGTTTTTCCAAAAGTGGCTCGGACATTAAAAAATCGTTGTTCATTCGATTTTTCCTGTTTCAAAGCTATATTCGATGGATTTTTTCCCGCTGATCACGAGTATAAAAATCATTTTACCCCCAAACCAATATTTTCCATTCAAATTCTAAAAATAAAATTTTTCGTGCACAAAATAAAAATAAATAAATATATTTCGTGGACAAAATAAATATTTCTCTGATCAAACAAAATATGTTAATTCCTCAAAAATATTTTAATGAAATCCTTAAAAAAAAAAAATCTTGAACTAACCAATTTTTTCGCTGTACCAACAAAACATTTATTTGAACGCTCCTGCCCGAATGTTTAGTTGATTCATCTTTCATCAGTACAATTATCCCTCAAATCGCTACCGCACTACATAAAAAAAGCTCGTTAATTATACACACATAAAAAGAACAGCAAAAAAAAAAAAAAAAAAAAAAAAAAAAAAAGAGAAAGAAAAGGATACAAAAATAAAGCATTGCCTTATTTAATTCAACCGTAAAATACCTCCGCCGCTTGACTCGAGAGAGAGTGAGTGAGAGAGGGAAACAAGTGAGCAGAGCTTTTCGCGTTGCTCGTATCCCGAGGAGTGCACCGGCCTCGCTCGTGGTACTTGAGATTCGCGGTTTCGCATCGGCATCAGCGCGAAGGCGATATATTTATATCCGCGAAACCATGAATGCCCCCTTGCCGCCGCGTATGTCTTTGATATATCTGTGGGCCGCGAGGATATATTTTCCAGCGCGAGCTCTCGGGGCCCCTGTAGAGCCTCTATATATACCAACGCGCATCCGAGGCTACGAGGAAGCTCGACGCATTTAACGGAAATCCGATTTGCTTTAACTACGTCATTGGTGTGTGCGGCGTTGACGGATAAATCGGTATCGTCGCTTATCACAATCCCAGGTGTTTAAACTATTGGCCCAGCCGTGTGCGAGGACTGTTAGCCGATGGTACAAGGTCGCCACACAATACTCCGGTACCGGCGCTCAACCGACGTTGGCCCAACGTTGGGACGTCAACACTGGGCCAGACCTTCAATCCAGTGTCGGGCCGACACTGGCCGAGTACTGGACGCTCCAGTGCATGGATACTTGAACAAGGATTAAGAAATGGGAATAAAAAAGAGTGGTCGAATGCTTTTACGTTGTGTTTCTTCAGCTTTCTCGTTTAGTAATTCTTGTGACAACTTAGCTTTGTAATTTCATGTATGTTTTGGAAAGTTGTTTGCTTATTTGTCGCAATTATTCAAGAGTCTTGGGGGTTATTCTGAGATTCCCTAGGGGACTCCCTTCCAGGTCCTGGGAACTATTCGCCTATTCTGGTTCTATTCTACGCGTCTCGGTGGGTCGTGCATACACCCAGAAAAAAAATTTATTTGACGGCTACCGTTTATTTGGTTTAAGTAAAATATTTATTTGATTTAAATAAATATTTAAATAATATTGATTTCGTGAAATAAATATTTATTTAAATCAAATAAATATTTTACTTAAACCAAATAAACGGTAACCGTCAAATACATTTTTTTTCTGGGTGTAATAATACACCCAGAAAAATAATTTATTTGACGGGCACCGTTTATTTGGTTTAAGTAAAATACATATTTATTTGATTTAAATGAATATTTATTTCATTTAAATAGATACTTTTTTCATTTAAGTAACTATTTACTTAATTTAAATAAATATTTATTTAAATCAAATAAATTTTTTTTTCTGGTAATATCGGCGTTGTGTAGGGGAGACCGGGGCAAAATGCCACAGCGGGGCAAAACGGGATTGTGAGGGCAAAACTCAATTGTCCAATCATTTTAGGATGCCCCATTTTGTCGCAATAATACATCTGGATTTTCAGACCCGTTTTGTCCCACGTACCACCATCGCTATCGTCTCAAAGTTATTGGAGAATTGCATTTTGTCTCATTATCCCGTTTTGCCCCGGTGTGCCATTTTGCTCCGCTCTCCCCTAATATCGTCGTATGTAAAGAAAAATATTTTCCGATCAGAAAATCGGATATGGCGTCACTTCCAGCCGAAAAATGAGATTTTCAAACCGGAAGTAACGAATTTCCGGTACGAAGTTACTTACGGTTGAAGATATTCGTTTTTTTAACCGGACGCTAAGTATTTCCGCTATGTCGTCACTTCCGGTCGAAAAAATGGGATTATCGAATCAAAAGTGATGTATTTCAAGTAAATCTCCGGAAATCTAAACTTCCGGTCTCTAACGTCAACGTTGGTCCAGTGGTGACAAACCGAGCATCGGCATCCAGGGCTTCGCCGATATCGGCCCGTTCCTTCAGCATCGGTTGAACCTCACCTGGGATGAAACGCCCATTGAGAGTCGCTACTATTGGAGTCGCAGAAATTACCTGCTGTATCCTCTATCTCGCCGCCTCGGGCGGGGCACCGTTCCCCGATTCGGTCTACCCTTTCCCTCTTTCTCTCTCGACGACCAACGGTTCGTTATTGATCTCATAATCGCGGTTGCTCCAACGAGGTCCTTCCACCCGGGAACACTAAAAATCTCACGGCTGATCCGCCGACACAACCGGAACCAACATTGATTATCCACTTGCTGAAAGCTTCATAACGAGAGGAAGACAAAAATCCGATCTGAGCCGTTCTTGGAAGTGCTTAATTCTGAAACATATGCACAAATTTTCCAATTGAATCGTCGGAAGGTTCTTACGTATTGTTGTTGTTATCTTTTTAACATCCGATGACAATCTTCGTCGCGCTAGATGGTGGCCGAAAACTATTCTTTTGCTGAATCTTTCTATTTCACTTAGCTAAAATTTTCTTTTTCACTTAGCTAAAATTTTCTTTTTCGCTTAGCTAAAATTTTCTTTTTCACTTAGCTAAAATTTTCTATTTCACTTAGCTAAAATTTTCTATTTATTCAGCTAAAATTTATTATTTATTTACATTGTTCCCAGAATTGAGTCTATTCTGTTCCTCTTCACCGACAGACGCAAAAAAAATGTTACGTCAATGATGATCGATTATTTTGATTAATTTCGAATTTTTCCAACTTTATCAATCGGGGTTTTTAAATAATTTTTTTCAAATCAGTTACGAGGTTTATGTGTATGCGTCTCTGTGTGCATGATGGATGGATATGAGAGGAATGAATAGCTGGACTGAACAATGAGAATCGCGATAAACTTTTAACGTGACGAGCGCGGTGCGGATCTTCTTGCTGACGGTGAGGAAGCGGACTCTCGAGCAATCGCGTGTAACGTGTGCGGTCCGATAGTGATTTTCTACAGTACAGATGAGTCATCGACGATTCTCGAGCATCGAATGAGTCAATCGATGAGGCCCGTTGTTGAGTGAGTGTTCGAGTGGAAAGTCAGTCAGTAAAGGGGTTGCCCGTGCGAGTACACTTGGATACTCGCAAACGGAAACGGTAATGATGACACTCGGTACGAATAGTCCAATTCGGGTCAGAGGGTTGCTTCAATATTTTAGTCCTTCCGTTTCGGTTTTTTTTAATTTTCCAACTATGTCGGCACTTAAAATTTTAAGTTGCATCGGTAACGATGTTAAATGATCGTACTAACAAAAAATAAAAAAATTTGTGAAGGAAAAACATATATGGAAGGGTATGCTTGTCGATTTATTGATAGGTCAATTGACTTATGCACGAGGCTGGGTTCGAAAGCCATCCATGTAGGTCTTCGGTCGGGACCGGAAATTATATTTTTTTATTAGCAAAATATACGTTTCGACTTTAAAAAAATAAATTAAATAACTACACTTATCGCGGTACGATAAAAATGTGACGATTTTGTAGACGTCGATGCAAAATGCAGAAAATGCAGAAAAATTATCTTGAGATTAGAAAATTCCCGAGCGATTTGAAGAAGAATCGAATTTGAAGAAAAATCTTCTATGTAAGAAAAGTTGTTTAGTCTGTATTTTCTGCGTTCGGGAGATTGCACTTTTTTTTTGCTGAAGATAAGTTTTTATTTTCCTTTCCTTTCATTGCAAAAACGTATGCAAAATCGGTTGAATGTACCTAATACATTTTCCGCTCTGTTTAATAAAAACGATCGATACACAAAAACAATTAATCGATACATTAATAAAAATAATTATACAATTAGCGCGACTCGCTGATACAACAATTTAAAAAAACACAAAAAATACATATCGCTGATAAAAATTATTTTTATCGGTGATAATTAATCGTCGGGTTAACTCGACACGTGAGAACATATCGTGATAGGCTAAATTGACTCGATGACCTGTGGGAATATTAACCTATCCGAGAGTATTGACACGATACAAATTGTACGATTTTAAATTGCAGAAATTGCAGAAAAATTATCGTGTCATAATAAACTTCACCAGCGACAAAAAAAAAAAAAAAAAAAAAAAAAAAAAAAAAAAAAAAAAAAAAAATTGATCGTCATGAAAAATCCCCTATGTTAGAAAAAAAATTGCTTCGTCTATATATATATATATATAATTTCTCCGTTCCTGAAATCGTCCTTTCGCCGAAGATAACATTTTTTCTTCCCATTATCGTTTCTTCGCCAAAACGTATATGAAATCGGTTAATCTGACCAAATTCTTTTTGACTTTGTTTAATAAAACTATCGAAAACCGAACAAATTAATATATTATCCAAATAATGATATCATCAGCGCGACTCGTAAATACAAAAAAAAAAAAAAAAAAAACAAAAAACAAAAACATCTCTGATGAAAATAATTTTGATCGGTGATAATTAATCGTCGGGTTAACTCGACACGTAAGTGCATCGTGATAGGATAAATTGACTCGATGACCCGTGGGTGTATTGGCCTATTGGGGAGTATTGACATTTAAATTCTATTGCAGACCCAGCTATAAAAGCCCACGTGAGAAGGCTGCTGTCGCCCGGACAGCCGATACGGGAATGCTCGGATCCAACGAGCCGGTCATGCCGGCAGCAAGTGGGCGGCCCTGAGAACAATTCGAGCACGAGACAGACGGTGAATTACGAGGATAAGAAGAGGAAGCCCGGGTCACCGGAATTGCCAGTCGGTTCCCCGAAGGCGCCTATCGGTGCGACACAGTATGCGACGAGAAGCAACGGATCTTACAGCGATGCTTCAGGTTCGTCAGAGTTCGAGGCGTTACTTCCGCAAATCGACAGCTTCAAGGAGGAAGAACGTGCCCAGTGGGAACCCCTTTCCGGCGACAAGTTCAGTCGACAGAAGAATACACCAAGGTATATTCAAGATTTTTCTTTTTTTTCGACCGTGCACGATTTTCGGCCAAAGGCAAAATCGCGATGGGAGAAAGATTTTTCTAATCGTCGTGGAGCTTCCTCGCGTCACTGCAGTTGGATGCGTTTTAAGCACAATTCAAGAATTTAATTAGTAACGAAAAATTGAAAAATAGATTGATTTTTATTTGTATCTCTCAACTATTTTAAAAATATATTTTTATATATTTTTTAGATATGGTAGTAAAAGAATTTAATTGGTCAAAATGATGACATGGTAAAGTGCTGAAATGGTCCTCTGCCCAATGGGCCATCGAACGCACTCCTTCAGCCCGTTTATATATATGTATATATTTATCAGAGCTGGGCAGTACTTGACGTACCGAGTACAAGTACTTTTTGACTATACGCTCGCATTACCGATACGCGATGTGTAGCCTGATATTCTGTTTCCATTAACATATGATTATCTGTCGAAACTTTTCAATAAGTATAGTTTTAACGAGAATTTTTTAATGCAAAAAAAAAATGAAAAATTCCCCCTCTGCGTTTTTAAAAAATTTTAAATAATATATCTTAAAAAACGAGAAGGGACACTTTTATTTTCTTTCAAATGAAATTTGTTATGCAATTTTTGTATGTATTCTGTTTATTGTAAAAAAAAAGTAAAGAAGATATTAAAAGTAGCCTCAAAACGACGAAGTAAGAAAATTTCACTTAGCTTTTTTTTGTGGGAAAGCCATGTGCAAATTCCTTTGCACCTTTTTTTTAAGCTCAGACAATTCTTAACCTAATAACGAAAATTACTTACGATACTCTGTATTTAAAGTATTTTTTGCTACTTTGCCCAGCTTCGACATTTATATATTTTTGAGTCAGATGATTTGAAAAATAAACAAATAAACAAACAAACGAAAAATCGTTGCAGGTTCGAGGCTTACATGATGACCGGGGACCTGATGCTGAATCTATCGCGCACCCAGCAGAGCACGGGTCTCCTCCCGAAGTACCAGAAGAAAGTCGATTCGCTGAGGTACAACAACCACCACATCCACCACCATCACAACCACCACAACCATCACCACCACAATTCCGTGCCGACGAGTCCGAACGAGATGTTGGGTCACCATCGGTCGTACAAGCCGACCGGTGGTTCGAATTCGGCGAGCACCTCGCCGGTCGGCATAAGCAAGCGCGAGGGCATAATCACCGGTCAGTGCAATCTGGCCGGTGAGAACAAATCAAACTCGAACTTCGGTTACTCGAGCGGTTTCGTTAGAACGTCGAGATCGGAGGATCACTTGCAATTTCAAAAGGATCCGTCGATGAGCGCCGTCGACATCGACATCGACGACGACGTCACCTCGAGCCTGAACACGCTCTTGGACACGAGACCCGACAGCGGACAGGGTGTATCGAGCGAGCGCATAGTCTGGACGTACAACGCACCGGTCAGCTCCCCATCGGCATCGGAGCGCACCTCCTGTTGCCAGAACGGCAGCTCGTCCCAGTCGTCCAGCAGTTCCTCGACCGAGGGCACGAGTCCCCAGCGATCCCTCTCGCCCGCTTCCCCGACCTCGGTCTCGTCTTCCGTCATGTCCTCCAACTCCGGATCACGCAGGTTTCCCTTGCCGTCGACCGCCGGCGCGACCCTCGGACCATCCGGCGACACCGCGGCGATCAACGCGACCAACAACGCCGCTGGCACGAACAATTTTCATCCTACCAACGGCGACCTCAGCCAGTCGGAGGCCATCAGCAATATGTCCAGTCCCGACTACAACGACGAGGAGACGATGGATATACTGAGTGCACGCGACATTATGATGGTCAGTGATCCGAGTGACAGTGATTCGACGATACTGGCGAGTGAACCGCCACAGAGAAGACTGAAGAAGAGTCCCGCCTACGGTACCGGTCAGGATACCAGTGAACATAGAATAGTTATACAGGTCAAGGGACCGGACAAGGACTCGAACGCGCGAAACAGCACGAGCCCGAGACAACCGAGACGACGCGGCAATCCACCCAGTCCGGCAGCTGCCGATCATCTTCCGCAAACCGCACAGACTAATCAGCGCAATACTTCCAGCGTGAGTTCAGGCAACCAGCCAGAATTTTGTGGTTATCAGGTATCTAGTATTTTTCGTTCGATAGTCGGTAATTACAGTCTTACACGCATTTTTGCGAGATACGAGATGGTCACACTGTCGGGGCTTCTCTTTACTTATTTCTTTTTATTGCGATAGAGTCGAAGCGAAGGTGAATTTAAATGCGGCAAGTTGACCCCCTGAATAGGCAACGACGCAGAGAAGAAATATCGAGGTTTTAGGGGGATTTGAGAAATATCGAGGTTTTAGGGGGATTTGAGAAATATCGACGTGGGGGAGGAATATCGAAAGAATTATAATTCGACGTCATGTTTCTCTGAAATTATTCGCGTGGATTTTTATCGGGCTCCCGGTCTTACCTGATTTTTAGGTGACGTTTTTTTTTTTTTTTTTTTTTTTTTTTTTTTTTTTTTTTTTTTTTTTTTTTTTTTTTTATTTTTTTTTTTTTTTTTTTCTTTTCAGAATCCTTGCACAATTTTCGTCTATAATAGGCTTTCATTGATTTTTGTAATTAAATGGATCATTTTTTATTTTTTTAAATAAAATTCAGTCGTAGAATGGCGCGTAATACTACATTAGCCCCACCATCAGAATTTCTGGACCACGAGAAATAGCTTGTGAATACAAACACATTCACGTCGACGGAGAATTTAGTGTATAAAATTTTTTTACCAGGGGGTGCAAAATTCCCGGTTGAAATGTGAGTTGCGTGTGTTATAATCCCATAAGGATTAGCAACGCTCCCGCTGCGCGTTAAATTAATCTGCTCTTAAATTCCCGTGATAAATTTTATTCCACGAAAGTAACTTTGATAGACTTAACACGTGGAATCCAGGATTTCACGTTTACCTTCTTGTTCAGCAATGTTGAAAATTCGAGTTTGACGAATCAATTTATTATGTATCGGGTCGCAATATCTGTAGATTGTCGGAGTCAGTTTTCTAAAATTTGAACGAATAGTTGCTATTTAGTATTTTAGTTATTTAGTATTTTAGTTGGTAAACATAATATTTTAGGTGCATTAATAAAGTGCGCACATTAGCTTATTCTCCTTTAGCGACAATCGTAGACATTGCTTTTCACAATCGGTTTAAGGAGTTAAAAATTTCAATCAATTTATGATGCTTCGGCTCGCAATTAATATCTGTGTATATCTCGGGGTCAATTTTCCAGAATCTGAACGACTAGTTGCCATTTAGCGTTTTAGTTATAGTTGCTAAACGAATGAATAAAGTATACGCTTTAGTTTATTCTTTATAGTTTATAGTCGGTTAAAGAAGTAAAAAATTCGAGATGGACGAATAAATTTATGATGCATCGGATCGCAATTAATATATCTGTAGATTCTCGGGGTCAATTTTCCACAATCTGAACTAGTTGCCACATAGTGTTTTGGATCATAGTCGGCAAAGATAATATTTTTAAGCGAATGAATAAAGTATGCACTTTAGCTTGTAGCCCCTTCGATCAGAATGCCCTCTCGTAGCTGTTACAAGCCGAGGTCTCGCAAGCCTCAGGTTTAGCGAAAATCGTAGGCATTGCTTTTAATAGTTGATTAAAGAAACACGATAGAATATCGAGGAGAAACAAATTGGGATTAACGTAAAATCTCACGCTAGGAGTTGAAGGAAAGCGAGGATGAATTTGTACATGTTGGTACATGCGATGAACAGAAGCAGAGCGGAGCATCGCCACCGCAGTCAGCGGACGAGGAAAGTGATATCGAGAGTTTGCACAGCTTCCACTACAGTCCAAAAGCTGTTGATCTACCCTCTGCCGTCAGACTCGCAAAGAGACTTTACTCGCTGGACGGCTTCAAAAAATCCGACGTGTCCAGACATCTAAGCAAAAAGTACGTGTTATATCCATTTTCTTTATATCTACTCATTGCTTCGTTAGAATTAACAAACCTCCATAAAGCTCACAAAATTGTATTTATTATTTTTAATTATTATATTGTATCACGTCGTGCTAACATCGTGTTACGACGCAAACGGAAAGAAAAGTAACGATCTAATTTTATTTTATTTTTATTTTTTTCACGTACATAAAGTACTCGGACTGTCGCCTCATTACAATGCTTATTGTGGCTTTTCACAGCTCCGTTCGGCAATATAATAATTAAATTACTGATTCGTTAAATTTAGAGGGATAATAAATATTAAATATTTGCCGTTCAGATGATAAGGTGGATGTCCCTTTTAATATAGATTTTGCTACTGTTTAACCGCAGTAAAAATGTTTGTGTTCTTTATATACACATCGACGATGACTGGGACATCCATCTTAGTGTCGTTCCATCGTAGTAGAGTAATGAAAACTATTATAATGCCTGTAAAAATCATGTCATGTTTCCAAATCTATGTACAATGGGTCCATATATTTATTTTTTTTGCAGCAACGACTTTAGCAGAGCTGTAGCTGAAGAATACTTGAGGTATTTCAGCTTTGAACGGGACACGCTGGACGTGGCTCTTAGAAAGTTCCTTGCTCAGTTCTCTTTGACTGGGGAGACCCAGGAAAGGGAGCGAGTTCTTGTACATTTCTCTAAGAGATATCTCGATTGTAATCCCGGCTCTTTCAACTCCCAAGGTATGTTTGCCCTCTGAATATACAAGTGTCGCTGACCTTTTTTTTATATCCCCACTGAAAGTGGAAGGGTGGCGTGCGTTTGACGCGCGTGATATGCGACTGTTGCATCGTCCCTTCTTTACATATTTATTGGAGCGAGAATTTCGCATGAAACTAAACAATTTTTTTTTCAGATGCCGTACATACGCTAACGTGTGCTATAATGCTGCTCAATACAGATCTGCACGGTCAGAATATCGGTAGAAAAATGTCGTGCTCCGAATTCATCGAGAATCTATCCGAACTAAACGACGGTGATAACTTTCCGAGAGAGGTGCTCAAGCAGCTCTACACCGCTATCAAATCGTTTCCGCTCGAGTGGGCCTTGTGAGTATATCATTGATTTTTATTTAGTCAAGGCACCAATTAATAAATACTTTTTTTTAAGGCAAATTTCTGTCGTATGGAAGGCACATATTTACACAGATGTATTTTCTATATTTAACACTTCCTAATCTAGCTACCAACTTTAAGACCTTTTTTCTGTTATATTTCTCAAAAATGTATGACCGATTTAACAGAAAAAATCAATGCCAATCGATATTTCAAATATTTCATTAAAAATGCATCGTGATAAAGGAAAACAAATTTGCAATCATCGAACAGGCTAATGAAGCCGCGCTTCCGCGCTAATTAAAACATTTCAATAAATGGTATTTAATGTAATGTTGTACGTAAAGCAACGCAAGCGGTAATTCAATTGCGCAATCGACTGGAGATCCGCAAAATTGGGTTCTTTATTGCCGACTAATTCGTTGATTTTCTGCCACAGGGACGAGGAGGGCGACGACACGGCGTCGCAGGTCGTGCAGCAAGGGGATGGGCCAGCGTTGTCCGGCGTCGGGAATCCGTTCCTCGATGTGCCAAACGTAACTGGTGCTACGGAATTCAAGAAGGGCTACGTCATGCGAAAATCCTGTTACGACGCAAACGGAAAAAAAAGTAACGATATATTTTTATTTTATAAACATTTTCTTCTCGTGCATAAAGTACTCGGAGTGTCGCCTCATTAAAATGCTTATTGTGGCCTTTTACAGCTCCGTTCGGCAAACGTGGATGGAAGATGTATTATTGTACATTGAGAGAACTTGTATTATACTTGCACAAAGATGAACATGGCTTCCGTAACGACAGTTTGCACAATGCTATACGCATACATCACGCACTAGCGACTAAAGCATCGGATTATACGAAAAAGCAACATGTATTCAGATTGCAGACTGCCGATCAAGCGGAATATCTCTTCCAAACAAGGTGACATATGGAAATAATTTTATATGCAAGATTTTACTTATTCACTACTCAGCCATGTTATCGTGAGAAGGTCCGCATTGAATCCGATTGGCCCCGAACCAACTTTTCACGTGTAAAATTAAATGTAGCGACCCTACAGACGTAGATCCGAAAGTTTCTATGGTCGCAGTAATTGCTAAAGATAACGGACGGCCGAATGGAAAATCGAGCCGCTCGAGTGCAGAATAAATTACCGTTAATTGCCTACATGAATTATATAAAATAAATTAATACTTCGAATTTGCTGTCCCTGTTCACTGGCAGTCGATAAATTTTTAGATAAAAATAGAAATGTTTGCAGAAGTTTCATTTGTCGATTAAAAAAAAATCGTTTTTCAGTTTTATAATTACGTCCACGATAAATACATATCAATATATTTACCGACAGAATTATCGGTGGAATTATTATGCGGCTATAAAAATATATTTCGCCTGTAGTATGATATTACGGTGAATCGTTGTCAATTTCATGTCAAATACGAAACAGCAATTAATGACTGGATTTTGTTTGGACGATAGATTGTAGCCGAGAAAAATATCGGTAATATATATTTTTTACACATGCGACGCTCACCGTTGTGAATAGTGGAAAATAGATTTAAAAAGCCACCCTTGGTTTCAGACAGTCGATAGAATAAGCCACTGAAATGGGTTGGATTGAGCGCGAGACGAAAATCTCGGCAATATCCATCACCCGGATTTTGCCGGTTCACGGTTCAAGTCTGATGTATAATTTTCTTTTGCAGTGATTCCAAAGAGCTTCAATCTTGGATCGACACGATCAATTTCGTTTGTGCCAGCTTCTCTTGTCAGCCTCTCGCAGGAGCGGTAGGTTCCCAACGAAAGTTTCAACGGCCTTTGCTTCCCTGCAGTCACACCAAATTGGCGCCTGTAAGCATCTCGCCTAATCGGTAGTTATTAAATTTAAAAAAAGGAAAAATAATGAAAGAAAAAAGAAATCGTTATAGCCAGCACGCCAAGCGCTCTTTAATACGCGATTCCGCGAAACCTGCACACACAATAAACACGAATGATCAATCTAAAAATTGATAATGCGCTTAGTAGGAATGAATCATTCGTAGCGCGGCGCCTGTTGCCACAAATAGCAGTGACAGACCGAACGAATGTGTAGACTCTTTGTTGGCACACGCCCGCGTACAATGACACGACGGTGCCGTTCGTTAATTGACGGTCCGACTTCGTCCGAGGCTTCGTAATTGTTTTTAATTTTTTTCTTTCTTCTTTTCTGTCTTTTTTAGCGGGAACAATTGCGGGACCACGAAGAGAGGGTTAATAGACTGGAAGCTGAACTCGACGAGCACAGACGGCATCCGCCTGAACGCGGTGCCAAAGCTCTGACCGTTCAAAATTACAAGGAAAAAGATGTATACCTGCACTACGAGGTATGTTTCGCCGATTTCGCGGCGGAATTGGGCTGGATTTATTTAAATTGACGGATTTTTTCCTATTTTTTAACGCCAATTGCCAAATCCGGAACATTTTCCTCTTTCCATAGTCGCCTCCCCGGGGAGGCTGGAAAGTTGTCAAAATATTTTTTTTTAAGTTTATAATATTAAAGAGTAGTTTTAGGTTGTTCGATTTTGTTTATAACATTTACGTATTTTTTTCTTCTATTTCTTACAGTTGAAAAGGTACAAAACTTACGCGTACCTGTTACGCTCGAGGCTGGCGTTCACGGAAGTGGAGCCTTCGCTGGTGGACAGTTGCATCGGCGAGGTCGACGAGGGTGGTAGCGGCGCACTGTTGAATGCCGAGGTCGCCCTGGTACCGCCTCCCGTTCCCGATCGACCTGCCACAAATAGGTACAGTTACAGGGCTGCCATTTACAACCGTAACCTTCTCAATGATCAGGACTACAACGGGGACATTGGTTGACGTGTAATGGGTGTCTTTTCAGCATGTGTGGTCTAGTCTGACCTGCATACGTAGGCAGAAGCATCAGCTAGAGTGTGAAGATTTCATTGCTCCCAAAATAATGCAAAAAGCAAAAGAAAAATATCTGAAAACAAAAGAAATGGATCCGAAACAGTACACGTTGTGTTTACAGTCTAATTCGTTATTGTATCCCGTTGCACCGGACCAACCGATTTTTCAATGTTACGTGGTTTATTGCTCCAAACGGCACCCCGTGCCTCTTGTAAACTTTTTCTTCTTTTCAAACCCAACTATAAATTTTCTATCGTTCGTATTCCTCTCACGCTTGTCTTCTCGCCTTCAATGATTTTTCATGGCGTTTCACTGTATTTTCAAGATTAATCAGTGTTATATATATATTTTTTATTGTTACTTTTTATTATTTATTTGATATTCGAGAAAGAATTTTTGAGCAAGCTGCTGTTGCATTCGCCTGCATATCCAGACTCCTAGTCCATTCGTGCCCGGAATAATAGTTGGTGATTGGATCGGGTCTAATTTATTAGGATATTATTACTGTAATTTACGAAACTACAGATACTATTACTGCAACGTCGTGGCGTGCAATGGTACAACGTCATACCATTGTTTATAAACGAAGAAGGCACGTGTAAATTACGTGCGCACACTACATCGTTAACAAATTTATAGCGACAGCGATCGAATTACTACCTTAATTCAAATACTATTGCGACGTGGTGCTGGTATTTTTACAAGTATTATACGTGTATTATATGTATTAGTTCTAAAACTCAAATTTCTGGCTCATGCTTTGCGTTTAATCGTTAACCAATTTCATTTAACAAATTGTCATTTAACTCTCCTGTATTTCATTTAATTGCGCTACGAGACGACTCATGCTTTTTTTTTGTTCATAGCTAATTCTAACCGTACGATGCAGTCTCTAGTCCGTATTTCGTAACGCTAGAACATCGTTCGATGGATTTGTTTGCCTTCTCGTCGCGCTCAATTTTGGAGTTTATTTTTATTTTTTTATCTTCGTAACATTTTATTCGTCTAGAGCAGAAGATGTATACGACCTATTAGAGATACGAGACGAGCCAGTTTAGCACTGTAAGGACTTTCGTGACGAAAATCGTTGCCGTCTTTGTATCGCGACGTTAATGCCGAAAGGTCGTAGAAAAGATTTTTGTTTTTCATTTTATTATTCTTTTGGTTCTTTTTAAAGTTACATATTTACGTTTATATCGCGAGAAAGTTATTTCGGAATTTTCCGAATCGTCCAAGTTTGCCACTGATTCGTCGTGTTAGAAAAAATGTGTAACAAACTGAAGTTTTACCTACAGTTTACTCTTTTTTGGATTTTTTTGCATTGGTTTTTACGTTTGTTCAGACAAATTATAAGTAAAACATTCCATTTTATCGTTAAAGTTATTTTTTTTTTTTGCACGTACGACCTTTTGGTACCTGTGACGCGTTATGCTTGAAACTCGTTATTTTTATTGTTGGAAAGAATCCTCAGTATTGTATGTTTTGATAATGGAGAAAACTGCAAATTTTCCATAACTCAACTCTCCTGTTGTATAAAAATAAGATGCAACATATTAAAAAAGAAAAAACGGAAAACGCGGTAATCTTCTTATCCAATGGCTAAACAATCCGAGCTCTGTTTATTCGCGCAGCTGCAAATACAGCTAATGGGATCGCGCATATATATATATATCTTTTTTTAGTTTATCCATCGAATAATCGCGCTCCAGTCTCTACTTTTTGTTTACCTCAGTTTATGTCAATATGCATTCATTTAATTTAAACGAAGCAGGATATAAGCTAATCCTGATAAATGATTGATTTTTCATTTAAAAAATTGTTTCATCGAATTTTCAAACGGTATAAATTTTTTGAAATCTTGTCTAAGAGACTGCACGGTTTTCGTCGCGAAAGGACGCTCTTCAGACAATTGGCATTGACAGTAAAATTGGCTAAAATAGTAACGGTAAAAAAACTGAAGACATAAAAAAAAAATTATGTTACAAAAGTTACTGTTTATAATAGCCCAAAAGCACATTTAAATTAAGGTTTGAATTGTAAAAGTAGAGACTCGAACGCGATCGAACGGTGTCTCGATTTTCGAAAGTCTTTCCAGAGGTAATTCCACTCTCGTGTAACGAGAATAAACTTTTGTAGCTCATATTACGTTTCGTAGACTCCGGACCAGGGCAAAGTTGTGATGCTAATGAGAAACGGAAGTACCGTAACAGGGTACGATTTGAGGAATGTGTTGTGTGAGCTAAGACTGGAAAAAAATGAATATCAAATTGTGTTAATTCTAAATAATATTTTTTACACAATAGGCTGTTGAAAAATTGATGTATCAACCATTTTTTTTTTTTTTTTTCAAAAGTTTATTTAATATTTCGATAAAATTGCTCGCACATGCATAAAACGATTACGTGCGAGTCGATAAGTTTTGCACTTCATCAGAGTTCTTCCCAAGATAAAACTGTTAATTTTGTTGTTTCTCTTTACGCTTTAAAAATTGGTTGATACAGAAAATACGTCATTTGGTAGTCCTCGAAATCTATCGTTCCGAAAGACCCTGCCTAGGACTCGAACGTGACGTAACTAGTAGGAACAGAGTTCTTCATTAGGATAAAAATATTCGAACTGAGATTTAGATAGTCAGGTAGCATTTTATAATAATTCGTTTATAAACTTTGTTGCAGTATTACGGTAGCGGTTAGTTATATCCATCAAAAAATATCGGAATGAAAAATTTATATACATATATATATATATATAGAGTAACATAAAAGAAAAGCAAAATATTCAACGGCTGTATCGTTTTGATTAACATTACGCGAAGAAAAAAAAAGAAAAAAAAACAAATTCCTAACTGCAACGAGTGTACGTTTGATTAAATGATAAAATGTTCACCTGACGAGGAGATCCCAATCTCCTCAAATACGGTACGTATCGACCGTTAGAGAGTTGAGAATTTTAACAGTTAATAAGTAACTATTTATTTAGTTTTGGCTTCGAAGTGAAAAAAAGAAATCAAAAGTTGAGCATTCAGCTATCTTAGTTATAAATTGCGAATTTTGCTGTAGTCTCGAATATTCGTCATTCCAAACAGTTGAATAGCATCGGGGAATGTTGTTTATTTTAGAGAATGTGTTAACGTAATGAGATCGATATGATAAACTAGTCCAAATAGTGTCTTAGACATGGTTCCTGTAAGTCATGCAGCTGCCCAATTTTTTACTAAAAAAATTATATATATATAAATTATTTCGTTACTTTTTTTCTCTATTTTTTATTATAGCTAGGTCTTCAATCCCGTCTCCCAACTTTATTACTACCTTTGTATACATTCGAAAGAGGAAGAACAAAAAAACACACGTTTTCAACAGTTACCAAATAAATATAGTGTATAGGAAGGTCCTTTGTATATATATAAAAAAAATAATGAAACTGTAATATATGTGGATAACATTTAATGATTATAAAACGTACGACGCTAATGGCAATAAAAAATAAAATGTCTCCAAACTATTAATAGTACGAAAAATTCTTGTATTGCGTTCCCAAATCATTGGAGATACGTATCGAGTATGTATTGAGGCCTCGAATAATTTAATACCTTACCTTATTGTTTTTTTTATTCTTATTTTTTTCTACTATTTTGCACTTCTATCACTCCTATCAAACTGCATGCGCATGGTAGTAACAGATCGTTATCGAATTCGTGAATAGACTAACACCACACACACACACGTATACTTGCGAGTTTAGTATCGAAGCAGTACTTCCGGTTGCGGAAGATCGCAATTTTTTTTTTCAATCCACGGTCAGTGACGAGACTGTTACGTTTTGGGAAACAATGCGTATTTTATTTTATCGCATGGCGACCCAAGATAAACGCGCCAGTGAATTAACATTCCGAGGAATTACTCGGATTTTTTTTTTAATTTCCAGGTACTTCAGCAACTCGAAAATTAATGTTAGGTTCTATTTACGAAGGACTTTGCTCCAAAAATACACATTTTTTAATCCATTCATTTAATCCATCTATACAAAATTTAGAACAAAAATTGCAATACTGTCCGTTTGTATTTTTTTTTTAATCTGCAGTCGATTTTGGATAACAATTGAGATTTGATGGGTAATATTTCGATTAAAGAAATAAAAATTGTATGTGTTTTTGCGTATATTATCGTATTTTATCTTACGGAAATTTGCCACGTCTTTTGCATCTTGACACATAATGCTTTGGCATAGGTTTATATTCTCGTAAATATTCTATAATTTATGTAAATAAAAATATTTCGTTTCGAGCTACCGTTAAATTATATTGGATTTTACGTTACGTCGCGGTCTTTATTGAACGGTTGGAATTCCGAAATAACTCATTGAATGATCACTCGTCGGTATCAATAAAATTAATTAACATCTCCTGCTCATTTAGAATTTATCCTACGCCGACAGAAAAATATCTCTGAGGTTTTAGGAACGGCTTAGAAATCAAATCAATTTGGATCAGCAAAACTTATTGCATAAAATAAAACGTATTTTAAAAAATGCTTTCGATTTGAAAACGGCGTAAAAAAAACGTTGTTACGGTGAAAAGGAGTTAAAATGTTAATATTCAGACGAGGTTTAATAACGCTCAAACTTAAAAGCTATTGAAAACCTACTTTAACGGTTCAGTTGTTCGGATAATTTATCGACGAAAAATCTTTAACAATCCGTACCGTTTGGAGTTTCAATAAAATTTCGTTCTGTTTGATTTAGCGTCGATTAAAAGACTAATAGTATAATTACATATTTAAAAATGATTGTCAATTAAAAGAAAAAAAATTAATGTAATATAAAGTTAATTATATTTTTGAGAGAACGCGTGCGACTTGAATTTTAATTCACTGGTCAGCTTGCCCAATCCGGTTGCGTGGTAAAAATAATAGAGAATGTTAATTCTGTTGCATGCCACAGGGACGAACTGGACACATCTTGAGCGCCTGTCAGTATGAGCTGCCGATTTTACCCCGTATACTACTTAGAACTCTGCAGGAGCTGTGCAGGATCCGGTATAATCGTGTACCGCGGTTGACCTTCGTTATTAAAACATTGTACAACAATTGTTACACACTACTACGCAGTTAATTGAAAATCAAAATTGAACAAAAAAAATAAAAAATAAAGAAAGAAAGTTATTCTGCAATTCGCAAAGATATTATAGCTCGTCGTGAAAAGAGATATTGATGTTTAGTGTTGAGATAATTATTAAAAATAATAAAAAAAACAACCAATGCGTAGAAAGCAAAAGAAATGATTAATGAAGACCTAGAGGTCTCTATCGGATAATCGGCTAATCAATATTATCTGTCGTGAGACAACTGCCAGTAAGCAGGGATGACACTATTCAAACAAGTTTTAGTAATCGGATGTGAAGAAAAACTTAGATTCTATTCGACTAACGAGTTGTGTATTACCGACCTCATAAATTAATTATGGCCTAGTTTATTAATTGAAGAAAAAAAAACATTGAGCCTAAAACTGCGTTTTCTTCATTTTTTTAATACACTTGATTCCTATCGAGCATAATAAAGAACGGTTTCCTATTACAAGAGAATACGGCAGACGTACCTCGTTTAAGTACTTATGTTGATCGTTTAACGATAAGTTCGATGTTAGTTTTATTATATTTTTAAAATTTTTATTTCTTTTTTTTTTCATATTGTACAGAAAGTAATGACGATTCTGTTCCGAAGTATTTTGAAGTGTATAGCGTAGAAATGCCAAAGACTTGCATTTAAATGCATTATTATTATGTACCGCGCGTTTTTTTTTTCTTTCTTTTGTACTTTCGTTTACACTTGCGTATATGATTTGCGAATATTCGATTGGATAAGACACGATCGTGCCGATGTGTCGAGGGGCACACATAAATTTTTCGACGTCTTTATATGCAAGGCCATTTTTTAAATTAAATTATTCTTCTGGTAACAAGACCGTGCGATATTATTTCATTCGTGTATTTCGTCGTTAATTTTAATATATTTTCCATAAACAATTTATGGTAAAATATGGAGAATTGTACTGGGTTGTATATAATCCTTAGGGTGTATCGTAATTATTATTCATAAACATTTGGAAAATAACGCTAACGACTTTCTCTCGATAATTAAGATGGGAGACACTTCGAGCTGAAAGTGTTATCGATTTATTCTGCATCAAACAGTATCTTTGTAAATATCATCTTATATTTAATGAAAAATAAAAACTCCGACATGACTGAATAATCATCACATTTTTATTCTTTCTCGCAATTTTTTGTGCGATCCCGAATTTTTTATTATCTTAGTTATAGAGTTGTGACGTGGTACGTCACAATATTCATGTACGAGCGACGCAGCAATCTTTTCAGAACCGCACATTATCTCACCGTATTCAAGAATTATGGATCACAAGGTTTGTTATTACACTGGAAAAATAAATTGTAAATTTATTGCACTGGAACTTGAAATTTGCTGACATTACTCATATTAATTAAACATTAATGAACTTTGCATGTAAAATAAAAATACCAGATATTAAAATTACAAATCTTTTGCTGCAATATTTACAAAAATGTTCATGAAAAATACAAAATTTATTGTAAAATTGCAACACACATGTGTTTGAAATTTCAGAATGGGTTTATGTAAAAAAACTTCCAATACGGTTCATTAATTTTCAAACAAATTTTTTTTACAGTGTACAAGACGATGTATTATTATGGGTTTGTTAAAATGATAGATTCATTATTATTGAAATTTGAAAAACGTGCGTTTTAATTGCTACGGATATAAACGCAAAACTCCTGACTGTTTTCCCGCATTTGTGGTAGTGTTAAATGAACGGTTAAAAAGTAAGATTTTCAAATCAGAAGGGACGTTTTGTTTTGCAGCCTAGTTGCTATTTGGCGAAAATGAAATTCTACTCAAGATTTCCTTGTTTCTACGAGGAAAGAAAAGAAGGCGTATAAGATTTTTATATCGATTTATTATCGTATAATCAAATAGTTATAATTGTATACAATTCTACATTAGGTACTGTTATTTTACATAACTTTCTGGTGGTTCAAAATAATATTGGACTTTCTACTTATGTACAGACACAGTGCAATGTATATGCAATAATAATAATAATATAATAATAATAATAATAATTAATAAACGTTCTATAATACAACGTGGTCGACCCTTTTCAACTGGCTTTCCACTCTTCAACATACAAAGATACAAACTTCTTGTATACATATACACGACCCACTAATTTGCTTGCTTCGCTTTTTTTTTCTTTCTTTTTTCTTACGTCTCCTCGTCGCGTGTTCTACGACTGTCATAATAATATACACGTGATCAATGTTCTTCTTTTCTGGTTCGTAAAGTAAAACTAATATTGTACAACTTTGGAGGAATGTTGTGATGGCGTAGCACCAACTTCACTATAAATCGATTAGTCAAACTGCAATGGCACTTTACAAATTAAATAATATGTCTATCGTCATCATATATATATATGTATATATATAATATATTTTTTTCTTCTTTCAATGTAAAACCTACCCAATAACGTAGCAACAATAACAACAGTGGATCGAGCTCTTTAGTTCATCCACTTGCGGCAGTTAGGCGCGGCACAGGCGCATGCTATCTTGTGCTGGTCATCTTCTATATCAAACTTGTAATCATATGCCAGCTGTAACACAAATACAAACAACAATTAGTGTCGGAAACAAAAATTCGATTTAATGCTTCGTCCGAATTATATTTTGTAAAAACCGTAAAACTTATATTTGGGCATCGTATTTTTTTAACGTCGAAGGTCATAATCACCGGCTTGAGTTTAGTTATTCACCGGCAAAAGCTGCTCAGAGCGCATGAATTAAAAAAGGACAACATTGGAATTCGATTGTTTTTGATTTCGATAGAATTTCGTGACCCTCGACCTTTTCACTGCAGATAACAAGAACAAACTAATCGTATTCTTCAAAATTCTCATAAATCGAAATAAAATATAAGTAACAAAGTTTGCGTGCATTTAAGAGCGTGAGATATTTCGCATGCCCTTAAACGCAGGCAAACTTTGTTCTCTTGTCTAGGGGCATCGATCATGTGTAATGATCGAGACACTTACCTCTTCACCACGTGAGATTCTTCGCTTCGCAAAGATAATGATTCTAAGATCTCGTTCGACCTCGACGATTTCAGCGACACAATTCGGACTACAGGAGTGATTGATGTAACGAGCGAGTCCACCACTTAGCGTTGCATCTACCACCCTCTCCTCGTCTAGACGGAACATGTAGATACCACGGTTCTGTAAACAAGAAATAAACAATAATTTAATTCAACGCTACAACTCTATGAGAATGGGCCTGGATATTAATTTTGTTATCATTGATTGCTAGGGCATTTTCGGCAGCTTCGTTCAATCCATAACAGCACACGACATGAAGAAAGCTTATTTTAACCTTGATTGCACAACACATTTGATATTCGGAATGAATCGTGTATACATACCCTAGCTTCGTATTGCTTTTCCCGCAACTCTGAGAGTTCGGTGCGTATTATTTCGCCGATGTATTCGATGACCATCGTGTGTTTCTCGAGATCACGAGCGGCGTACAGACCCAATCCCTGAATCTTGGATCTCGCGAGGTACACGTTGTTGCGCCACTCCTGCTTCATCTTCTTGTACTGCGAGCTCTTTGAGTGAACGAATTGTTTCGAGTATGGGCAGGCAACTTCTCCGGCCACCGATGCCGTTGGCACGAAAGTCGCGCGCGCCGAGGACGCCGTTCTCTGCGTGTGCGGCCTCTTCCAGGGCAATTGATTTCTGAGGCGAGCCTCGGTCCTGGCGCTTCCCGTTGGATTTATAGCGAGCGGCAGCTCGAGCAGTGGATTCTTTCCGTACTTGAAACGATAATCGGTCAGCGTATCGATACCCGGAAGACTCTCGAGCACGCGAACGACCGCCGGTTCCGTCAGTCCGAAAAGATCTTCGCCGGACACGTAACGCGGAAAAAGCTGGACGCTGTGAGTTGTTCGTCGCAATTCGGCCAGTGGCTCGAGTATTCGGCTCCACACTGCTCGCGGCGTCGCGTCCCGGAGCTCGACGTCTTCCTGGGACGGCTCTTGGATGAGGACTCTGAATTCCGGACGGCCGGAGACGTCGTGAATCGAGCACACGTAACGACACCGCTTGTTCGGCCTTCTCATGCTCCAGTAAAATCGGACGATCTTGTAACCGACTGGATATATGTAGTTCGGCGTGTGAAAGTTTGCCAGTTGATGCGGAAGAAGCTGACCGACGCTTAGAAATATCAAACTTCCGACGCGCAGCAGATGATTGTGCTCCGAGTGATGCATCACAGCGGCCACCTGACGATTCTCGTCGCGGTTCACGTAGACCCGACGATATACCGACAGGGTCGTCAGTTCGTTATCCTTCTCGTTTTTCTGAATGTGTTGGGAGCAGTAAGTACTCTGTAAAAAATGCGAAAAGAATTTTTTGGTTGTAGTGAATGTAGTGAATGCAAATAGAGTTTGGGTACAATTGATCGAAATACGGAGGGGCTAAAGTTGCCAATCGATTAGGGAGGTTGGAGCGAGTGGTGTTCATTCCGCCTAAATTCGAGAAATTCGGGCAAGAATTGCAAACACTTCCCACTGTTATAAAAATCGGAAAAAATTCATACTTATTATAGGCATTGAAAAGACTAATTTTACATAATAATAATTTCAAAATGTTATTAACAAATTGTTGAAA
>JAPYZC010002249.1:0-15333 GCA_030522665.1 Ichneumoninae sp. A BG-2022a
ATATAATATAATATAATATAATATAATATAATATAATATAATATAATATAATATAATATAATATAATATAATATAATATAATACAATATAATATAATATAATGGTGGTTATTGCAAGACAAGGGTTTATGTTATCGTTACGTATGAGCGGTCATTTAATTATTAGCGATTTGTTTGCGGCGTTTCACAGGTGTGATTATTGAACTTGAAGGCGGAATCTCAGAGGACGTTTTAACGTACGACATGTACGTACCAAAATGATTATATCGCGATCGTTTTTCTAATGGAATAAATATTCTCTTCCTGAGGTTATACCAGATCTATTCAAATGGGTTTAAATTGATTAAAGCGACGTGAGTGTGTGTACAACAATGGTTGGAAATTAATGGTTAATAGGCTATGAAAATAACGAAGATTGGTTCGACATAATATAAGAATTTTCGCGTAAAGAGCAGCGATTGATTGATGGATCAGTTCGATGACCTGAAAAGTAAACCTCCCAAGTAAAAATTTTCGGGCGTTACATCAGGCCCTGATAAGGCCTGACCTGGGCCTGATAAGGGTTTATCAGGACCCTATCAGGGCCCGATGTAACGCTCGAAAATTTCTACTCAGACTTGTGAGCGACTGGGGTGACGAACGTAGACTGATTTTGGCAGAGCTAATTGCGGTGATGCGGCCCAAAAATGCTGAGTTCGCACGCCAAGCGCGAGTATCGAAAAACTTTGAAAGTGGTAATACCAAGAATCAGTCTAAAAGTGAGCGCGCGTTACCACGAGCGGATAACGATTTTTAGAAATCCGATATGTACGTCCGTTGGTGTGATTTTGATGCGAGCGAAATTCAAATAATAACAACTCGATCGTGGAAACGATCGAGCGTGAGAAAATAATTTAGTGACCAATAATACGCAGTAAAACAAATTAATTACGCAAATACAACAGAAGTGAGGGGCAGGACGTGACAGTCTTTTAACCCTAGATGCGATAACCTGACGTCATGTGCCACCGCACTGAGCTCAGTTTGACTCGGGCTTCACCGTAGCACTCCAATTTATTAGTGACTTTATATTGCGCCAACTTGACGTTTCAAATGAAATTTAATCAGATCCCACACAAGTCCGCAGTTCGAAGCAAACTCTCGAGAATATTGCTGTACGGGCCGTACGTATAACGGCATAAATTATGCAGGTAAAAGTTTGTAAAGTATCCTCTCGGGGAATCGATAGGCTAGTGTTACCCGAAGAGTGGATCTAGGAGAAGGAGGCGAGCTAGTAGTTTCCGCGGCGTCTCAGAAGGTAAATTATTTTCAAGCGACTCTCGAAGGGATACTCTTTGTATATTCATTTCAAGAGTTTATCCACCGGGTAGTATTGCCTTGGCTTCTCCTCGGAGACATTCCTCGCCCCGAAGCAATAAATGTGCGACCGTAGTATCTCGTCGTCGACCCCTCGTCGTCGTTGACGGGCGAGAACAGGGTACAATTGGTGAATATGGCCTGGTCCTACTTCCATATGCTTACCGTGTTGGTCAGAGCGGTCCATATTCACCCCTTTCGCTACGGTACGCAAAAAAAAGTCGGATGTCGCCCAATTGAAAGTTAACATTCACCTTGCGATTTACGCACGCACGGTTGACTCGTTCTTATCGTTCTGGTGCTCGCGCGACTCCATAGAATTATCTGATACACTGAGGAAAACTTACATAGTAAATAGTTCCCAGGGGCGACGTCTACATTTTACAGTTACGACAATGACCAAAAATTATAGTTGTAACTATAATTATAGTTTAATCAATTGAGTAGGGTAAAAGTAGTGAATATGGCCTACCTCGATTAACACGTAAATCAATGATATATGGACCGGGCCATATTCCCCACTTTTACCCTATATACTATCACAAACTATCTATATAGACGTCCCCCTGGGAACTACTCGTTATAGTAGGAAATACCATTCTTTTTCTCAGTGTACTCACATAAGGCGAATGCCATGGCAAATAATGTTTCCGACTACCTATTTCGACACAATATCCCACCTGGCGCGGCCTCCTTCAATGGCTGCCAGGATTGACGATTTTCACTATGGTACATTTCTTTTGGGCGCCAGCTACTTTAGGACAACCAACCTTTGGCAATTAAATTTCAACTAGCGTTGACTATTAATAGAGACATTCATACATCGGGTAGGATTAGAAAACCCGATAATAGTAATTTGCTATACAAGTGCGGTAAAGCGAACTTTACACGCACGCTGTGAAGTGAGTTGCACGAACCACCCGAGTACCCCACACGAGCGCCGCAGCATTACGGTAACGAACCGGTCGAATACCCAGTAGATTCCGGCACTTGGCCGCTAGATGGCCAACCGCCCGGCGTTTCTCGCAAGCGAAACGTCACAGCCGCCACTATAAGGCAGACACTCATCGCATACAACTTGTGTATCATTAGCGTAATAATGTAACGTTACACAACAGTGGAATATTGGCGAATAGGCCATTGCAATTTGCATGCAATTTAAATGTAACATTGTGGCAACGTTACGAGTGACATGGGATTGTATCGACCTTACGTCGTTGCAATGTAATCATATCTAACTGACTCATGAAAAAAGTGTGATCTTTAGTCCTAAAGATGAGTATTCGAACCCTGTGCGTTGAACACTCGCTGAATTATAAAAATAAAAAAACCGATATCAAGACAGTTCCGTATAAGGTGAACTTACATTCTAAGATGAACATATGCATTCTAAGGTGAACATGTGCATTCTAAGGTGAACATATGCATTCTAAAGTGAACATATGCATCCTAAGGTAAACATATGCATTCTAAAGTGAACATATGCATCCTAAGGTGAAAATATGCATTCTAAGGTGAACATATGCATTCCAGGTGAACATATGCATTCCAAGGTGAACATAGGCATTCTAAGGTGAACATATGCATTTTAAGGTGAACATATGCATTCTAAGGTGAACATATGCATTTTTCGCTGCTACTCCAACTCTGCTCAGAAATTATTCAAGTTCCCTGCTGCTGCCATAGTCTGGCACTGCTAAATGGAAATCGTGACAATAGTTTCGGTTCTTTGGACCTCTCGAGAACAACCCGCCGGTACCTTCTCTGAGAACGTATCTAGGTGAACGTCTCCCGTTAAGTAACAAGTCGCGTGAATAATGAAGGTTTACCGAACAGATCCAGAGTTCCCGCCTATTGTCGTGACGGCGACCCTCGCGTTGCCAGAGCGCCAGCTCTGGCAACGCAGATAGAGCCGTCCGCTATGTCACCGACGCTGGAGATACGATATTCTCGTCGCGGGAGCAACAATTTCGGACGGTTTATACCCCAGAGTTGTAAGGACGTCGAGGTGCCGCTCACGCCTCCAGTTCGCTTGCAAACTTTACTGCTCGCTTCGTCCCTTTCACCCTTTGCCCACCCTCGACCGTCCACCCTCGCACGTTTCGCTGAACGTGTGCTGGCGTATCCGGCTTATACGGCATCCTCATACATACATCATACATGAGACACACACATACATTCCTCAACGTCAAGTTTACAACCAATCTTGCCAATTTCTCAGGCCAATTTCAAGACCCATATTATATATCTTTAATGTATTCGTATTGTATGTTCTTATGATTAAGTTTTTCTTTATGATTGGCAATGTTTTTTCTTTTACAACTATTGTCCACAAACGTCCACAATTTTTTATTTGCTAATTTTCTAGTTTTACGAAGAAAAGTACAAACTAAAATTGTCAATGACACGCGAAACAAAATGACAGGTTCGTGTATTCAAATAAATGACAAACGAGTTTGTCACTTATTTATCAAAATTAGTAGTAAGAGTGTATTTATTAACAATACATATGATGCGTTGATGATCGGGACCATTTTTTTTAAACATTTATACATTAACATATGTCTAATATCTCTTCCACTTACATTCGAGTATTGTCAACGGGCCATCGACCGAAGTCCTTCAGCCCTCTTAACAAAATTATTTTTACCAAATTTCGCATTCCGATTCTACGAAACAATTTTTGTTACTGTGGCCACAAGATCCTGGGTGTTGCCGTTTCGAGGTGTCTCTGCCTATAAATTATTGAAAACTGCAGAGAGCGCAGGAGCGTGCGATGCGTCGTTGCGGATGCCATACGTCTGGCAAGTGTTCGTGCGATGTAAACTTATGTTACGCCGTGTTGCATAGGAATCCGCCTCTCAGGCCGACGAGTACAGCGCAAGAAACCCCGGTATCCATCGCAGTTTCTACGCTCCTCGCAGGAGGTACCGTTTCCATTCTGGTCCCACGGAGGATCCGCGCTCGCGGTTCTCATTCGTGTAGTCGGTGCCGAGTGGAGTATGCAAGGCTTCCAAGGAATCCTGCATCGGATCCGCCAAAGTTATTCGCAGTTATAGGTATAGACGAGTCTCGCGGAGCGAGACCGACTCTGCGGCGATACTCCGTCGCCATTTTGGTCCCGCCCGCCACCCTCTCGCAAACACCTACCGCGTACAATATTGCGCCCCGAATGTGATTGCAACTTCGACGACAATGCCGGATCCCCACACTTAATGCATAACGGGTACCGGGCGTCAATGGGGGAAATTCCATTGGGGAAAGACGTCGGGCGTTGTCCAGATGCATCGAGCGCGTGCCATTTCCGAGCCGTCTCGCGCTCGTGTGTGAGTACCGTCCCGTTTTTCGTCACGTACGCTTCGGGCCTTCGCGCAGGCGTGCAATCTGTTTCTCTAGTTAACACTCGAGCGGCCCGTGCCGTATTCGCCGAGTGGCATTCGGAGGATCTGGAGCGAGCGGGGAAAGGCCGATGAGGTCGGATGGGGTGAAAGACGGCGAAGTTCTTCGCGTTGCATCCCGCGCGACGCACGTGCGATCGTCGGCCTCGCTCCGCGCCCGTGGAGTTCCCGTTCCCACACGAGACAGGCGATGGCAACTTTGCCAATTCGAAGAACCTCTGCCCTCTCTATCGTGCATACGTTCCATCCTCGGCTTCGTCGGCAGGACGCTGGCGTGCGCAATGAGACTCGTCTAATGTATACGTTGCACGTGTTCGTCGAACGTTTGCTCGGTAGATTTTGGACACCTGTTCTAGGAATGGGTTGTCTGTTCCGTAATGATGTTTCGTGTCGCTCGAGACGTCGCGATGCGCTCGGCGAGAAACGTACTCGTGACGATGAGACGCGGATGACGTACTGAGGTTTCATGCATCGTGCACTGAGAAAAACTTACATAGTAAATAGTTCCCAGCAGGGACGTCTACAATTTACAGTTACGACGATGACCAACTATTATAGGTGTAACTATAATTATAGTTTAATCATTTGAGTATATGTGGGTGGAGATCGCGGGTTCAAATCGAGGTATCGGAACGCCGTTCGGTCAGAAAAATAGTGACAGAGGAAGGAAAGAAAATCGATAGTTAGAAGAACAACGGCTAGAAACGTGACGGAAAAAGATCATGTATCAGGAATAAAGAATATTAATTATCCTTTTTATAAAACGTGGGCATCCTAATTATTCATTTGCTTCCTGATTCTTTCGAACGCTACATAGGGTAAAAGTGGGGAATATGGCCCGGTCCACATATCATTGATTTACGTGTTAATCGAGGTGGGCCATATTCACCACTTTTACCCTATATATACTATCACTAACTATCTATATAGACGTCCTCCCTGGGAACTATTCGTTAGGGGAGACCGGGGACAAAAGTAACACGGGTCATTTATAACAAGCGGCTGCGCATGATCAAACGCATCGGATATTAAGTGAGCAACATTGTAATATCACCTTAGGAGGTGATGTTTGTAATGTTGCTCACTTCATATCCGATGCGCCTGATCATGAGCAGCGTTGCGCAGCCGCTTGTTACAATTGACCCGTGTTACTTATGTCCCCGGTCTCCCCTATAGTAGGAAATACCATCCTATTTTTCAGTGTGCACTTTCGGGAGGATCGAAGGTTTTCCTGGCCTACACTGATAGAAGGATCTAGTAAAAATCACTATATCGCTTGGGAAATGTTACCATAGCATATAGGGCGCTAGGGGACCACGTACGGTGGAAAGTACTGCATTTATAAGAATTTTCTTAGATATTATGGTAAAAATTCTTGGATAATCTGCAGTAGAATTGAAATAAGAATATTTTTCATTGGCAGCCCGCAATCAATTATTTTTTCAGTGTTAACAAGTAGTTATCATCAAAGATTTCCTCGATGATTGGACCAGGCTCGGACGCCAATGTTGGCACTATCGGCAGCGAGGCTGGCCCAGGCCACGGCCGGTTCCGATTACCCAACATGGGTAATCCGGTTGATTCGACGATGATCCGGATTTCGTAGATTTTTAGTTTCACGAGTAAAATTATCGCCTTTGATATCGTTTCCTTTGTCTCATCGTTAATTCATTGAAGTTACTTTTGTTACAAATCCCATACTCGACTCCCCCGACCGGAATCGAGTAAATTCGTAGGTCTTTCCGCAGCAGTTCATCGCTGATTGTCAATTATTTAGCCTAGCTAAATAAATAACCTTCACGTCTCTCGCAAATAACAATTTTAGTATTCTTAACATGACAGTTGCTCCGGACGGCAACCCCAAAATCGAGACGGAATATTATCAGTGTCCTCTATATAGAATACCTAGAGTAAGACCCCAACTAGGAACCCGACCCTGTCTCGCCCATCATTGATTGGCCTGGTAATCGGAGCGGGCCATCTTCGCCACATTCACCCTATATAGTCAAACAGTTAACATTCAGAGAGCCCAACGCCAGATGAAAGCAAGGTGGAGGATTCGTTGGAGCCGTTGATGGATGCGAACAAGTGTCGGGGGGGTCGGAAAGTCAAAGGAGCAAAGGGCGACGGAGCCTGTGTGTGTCTCTCGAAACGTGTCCGACCTCACCGTTGCTCCCAGCTTCGCCGGCTTGCTCCGCTCCGAGGACGTATTCCGCGGTTGTGGCGGCGTATATTATGCGCAAACTCAAACATAATATCACGAAAAGCACTCGTAACTCGTGCTTTCCAGCGAGGGTGGAGGAGAGGCCGATGCCGCCCCGTGGGTCTGGTTTTGCCCGTACGTACGCGGATACCACCTTCGGAAAAGAGGAAACTGCACAGTGGCGGGAGTGGCTATACGTAACTCCGTTTGACAGGCGTTTAATATCACGGCAAAGTTTCGAGACCCCGGAATCCGGCCATCCGTTATTATATAGGTCGGTTTGTACCATCCAGCCGTTTGTATTTAGGCCGAAGGGTGGGCCGGAGGTGGCGAGATCGGGAGAACACATTACAGCGGGGTTACGGCCGGGGCGAAGACGAGCCACCGTGCCGCTGTTGCCGTCGCTAAACTCCGACGAGAAGCTCCCTCTCGCTCGAACCGGCAAACAAGCACACGCCGAACGGAAACCGGATGTGATGTATTCGCTCGAGAGCCGCTGGAAAATCCCACTGGCTGAAAGCAGGCTTCTGCTCGACGAGTTTGAGTTACACCGTACACGTACCTAGCTTCTCGCGAAACGTGTCGCGTCGGTCGTCATCTAGCGCTGATCCTACGGTTTCCATTGGGCGCCATCGGCCACGGTTGCAGTTGCTCCATTCGATTCTATTTTTTTTTTTCAACTATCCACAGTTACAGACGTGTTTGTAGTCGCACGGTATGGACACGGTTTGTTGTTTTTAAATTTTCCATCGCTTCGGTCTATTTTTATTCTCACGTGGTACAATGTAGGTTTGGTGTCTGATCTATAATTAATTCGTACCTTTCTGTATTTTACCTCAAAAGTGAAAAGAATAAAAATAGTAAAAATATATTTAAAATTTTTCAAAAATTGTAATGGAATTCGTTTGGTCCGCAGATCGAGTTACGGTAAGTCAGCGCGATATGGTGTGAGCGATATGATGACCCGTAATATCTTTTAACGTAACAAACGAATGTTGTTGCCAATTTAAGTGCTAAAATTTGAGTGCCTCCATAAATTCTCACAAAAATGCAATATCAAGGATCGTTAGTGCTAGCTCATTTGTGTATCATATTTTAGAAAGATATATCGACGCTTAAATGAACTTGAGACTTAACTTGAGATTGATTACTGTAAAATTGCACCGCACATGCGTTTGAAATTTTAGAAACCGTTTATGTAAAAAAGCTTCGAATACCGTTCCTTGATTTGCCAACAAATTTTTTTTACAGTGTACGGTTTTCATTGGGCGCCATCGGCCACGGTTGCAGTTGCTCCATTCGATTCTATTCTTTTTCAACTATCCACAGTTACAGACGCGTATATAGTTGCACGGTATTGGCAGAGTTTGTTGTTTTAAAATTTTCCATCGCTCCGCTCTATTTTTATTCTCACGTGGTCGTTGACCCGGTGGATCCTATAAGCCGCGCGCGAGAACTGGAAAGGCGGAGGACAGGGAGAAATATAACGTGAGGGTCCGCATGCAGTCTGGCCCACCCGCTCGCGGCCCGGGGCTATGCAACCACTTATCACCCGACAGTTCACCCGACGAGTGACACGTGCGCTCGGGGCGAAAGTTGTATAAAGCTCGTTTCTCCGCTGGCCAACGGACACTCAACGGGAAATACACGGAGAGCGAGAGAGGCAACATAGAGGAGCGAACCGGACGAAGAGGAGCGTCACGGCCGATGCCGGCCCAGAGCGCAGTCGCGAACCCGGGAGCTTCTCTCCTCCCCCCGGTGAAAACTATGGAGTGGCACGGGTACGCAATCCACACGAGCGCAGGACGCCTCCACTAGTTGCTGAAGGCGAGCTTTGCGAATGACGGAATGACGCACGGATGGAAAACTTCGACGTTTATCTCGCGCGCGGAGCCCACGGCCGAGAAGCTCACGGCACACGTTCGACAATGGATTATTTTTAAACCGTCCCACCGCACCGTTTCGCAAGTTCACGACAAAGGGACTGCAATGAGAAACAGAATTCCAAATGGTATCCTAGCGTTGAGCGTGTATCGGGATGCGGAATGAATGGCCACGGGAAACAAGGCGTTCGCTCGGCGGATGCTGACCTGATTCTGCGAACAACCGTGCCGAAGGGTGGAGAACGAGCGCGTCGACTAAGGGGGTGTCGGTGAGGGGGAGGATGGGGAGGGGGGGGAGGTATTAGCAACTTTTCAAATTACCATCACGATTTACCTTCCACGCGAAGACCAAAACCCGAGCTAAACTAACGCATAATTTATGAAGACGCACGAGCACAAAACACCCGGTCCGAGTCAGGTTGATGCGGAAATAAGAGATAAAGAAAGATATACTGAGAAACATAGAGAAACCAGCGGGACCGGAGCGCAGAAGAAACTTATTTTAACGGACCTCGCGGGCCCCCGCTGCGGCGTGAACTCGGCGAAGAGAGGCTGTTAAAAATGTTTCACTATGCAGCATCCAAACCTCCCCCTTGCGCCCTTACGGGTGGTTTTGCTGCTCCCGGGATTTATGCCCGACAAAAATTTATGGTCTGTCCACGCGGCGTTCCTTGTCCCGCGAATGTTGAAGCCCTCCCCGTTCGACCGCACCTGCACTAGGTTAGCGTGGTTCGGGTGTAAAAATCGCTTTTACGATGGCGAGAGAATCATTCTTGGATTTAGTAAAATTCGGAAAACAATTGGTTCTGTGGAGCGCGGAGGAATCGGAATATTGTGAAGGGGTGTTGTGTAAGGTAAAAGTACCAGTGGCCGCACACCTACCCGAGCAGAAATTTTCGAGCGTTACATCGGGTCCTGATGGGGTCCTGATAAGGCCTTATTTGGTCCTTATCAGGCTCTCTCAGGAGCTTATCAGGGCCCGATGTAACGCGTGAAAATTTCTACTCGGGTAAGGGTGAAGTCCCAGTTCCCGTACATGCATGAAAAACCGTATTTGCGTCTCTCGTGCACGCGTGCTTCGCGCGGCCACTGGGACGTGTTCGGTCACTGGGACGTTTACCTTATGCTGGAACCTTGCGATGCTAATACGACCGTTCAGTGTTGTGAGGCCTGAATTCGTGCCGGCAAAAAGTGAAATATATTCTAAATTACGGAAATAAGCGGAATTCAGAACGCCTACAATACGAACAACACTAACGAAAAGGTCGGCCCAATATCGACTCCCAAGTGTGGCAAACAGGCTTGACTTGTCGCGTCTACTTGCTGGTCCAGAATCTACCTACAATATGCAGCTTGCAATAAAAGTCTTAAAATACGAATGAAATAGAGAAAAATGTGTAATAATAATTTTTAAACAATTTTTTTGTAAAATATACTGTTACACACGTTATACGAAATATGAAATTTTATCTGAACTGCAAAATATTATAAAAATGTAAAAGGGCTCGTCCCGTAAATAAAATAAATAAATAAATAAATAAATAAACAAGAGTGTCCAAATGTACCGTACTGGCAATATGAGTGCACTGAAAAAAACTTACATAGTAAATGTAACAGTTTTACAGTTACGATAATGACAAAAAATTGTAGTTGTAACTATAATCATAGTTCAATGAATTGAGTTTATACTATCACAAACTATCTATATAGATGTCCCCTCTGGGAACTATTCGTTATAGTAGGAAATTCCATAATTTTTCTGAGTGTCCTCATAGAAGACCCATTGACTTGCGAATTACCGTTTCGCGATTTTGTTGTCTTCATTAGAAGGAACTCAGCTCTACCGCTAACTCAGATCTTTCATCGCTGCGCCCGTAAAATCCGAAGACCCCGAATTTTCTGGAGGACTCGTTACAATCCTCCTCTCCGGAAAGTTTAATTCTCTTATTGATCGAAATCCCTTCGATGCGACGGAACGGTGAGTTTCGGAATACAACGCAGGCCGACGAAAGGGCGCGACGATTCTCGAGACGCGGAACCCAATGCATAACGACGAAAGGGCGCGACGATTCTCGAAACACGGAATATAATGCATAACGACGAAAGGACCATGAATATTTCCCGCGGAGTCACCGAACTCGCGGTATAGCTGTACATGTATAATGTACACGGTAAAGTCAGCGGAGAGCGGGAGGATAAAAATCTGTGATTCGATGCTGTCTGCCGATTCGATGAAATCGCGTGTCTGCCGAGGAGCTCGTAGTTTCGTCGACGTTCCCGTGATTCCGAAGGATTTCGGCCAAGCGGTGGAGCGTCTGGCGGTTCCTTGACGAATGCTCCACAAAAGATACCGAAGCGAGAGGGACTCGGGTGGCCAATGACTGGTCGTTGGCAGTGACCCGGAGGGCCAATGACTGTGCCATTCGGGCCTCGGATCAGGACGCCCCGGCTACGCCGGGTTCTTAGCAGCCTCCAGTCTCTCTCCGCCGGTCCCGCTTCGATTCCGTCATTAAGGCGGCACTCATGGTTTATTCAGATGACCGTACTCGAGAAGGTGAAACCGCCTGAACTCGCTATAGTGCGGATGCCGTCCTGGGGTTCTCCGACTGCCGGCGGCGCAGCACGGGCTTCTCCAGAGTCACTTGTTCATTCAGTTGATTACATTGGCCTGCTGCCGGTTCTCCTGGAAGTAGGCAGCCCCGCGCGATATAGGGAGGACCGAGAGGACGAGATTCCGACCAACGGCGACGGGACGAGGAGGGAAATACGTGGGGCTCTCGCAACCGGAGCATCCTCCTAATGGTAGCTTAACCAAGGACCAACTATCCCTAGGCTGTTTGCCCGATCGTTTCTCGTTCTCTGCGCGGCCCCTTTTTACCGCTCTTTCCCTCAACTTCGCATCGGAGATGTACGGAAAAGTTTGTTTTCTCTACCGTAAACTTTCTGCCTCAATTTTTTTTTTTTTATCTTTACTTTCTCGTCGCATACGAAGTGTGTAAGGAGAGAAAGTGTTGTTGAAAAAGATTGAACTATCGGATTATGGACCGGGAACGCGTCTCACGTGTACCAGAATACAAAGCAATGCAGCTTCCTTTTTCTGTGCGTCCTGCCCCGATACGCCATCATTTTTCGGAGAGATTTTGGATCGTTACGGAATTTACTGGGTTCTTTATATATACATGTACAATGTAGGTTTGGTGTCTGATCTATAATTAATTCGTACCTTTGGGTATTTTACCTCAAAAGTGAAAAGAATAAAAATAGTAAAAATATATTTAAAATTTTTCAAAAATTGTAATGAAATTCGTTTGGTCCACAGATCGAGTTACGGTAAGTCAGCGCGATATGGTGTGAGTGATATGGTGACCCGTAATATCTTTTAACGTAAGAAACGAATGTTGTAGCCAATTTAAGTGCTAAAATTTGAGGGCCTCCATCAATTCTCACAAAAAATGCAATATCAAGGATCGTTAGTGCTAGCCCATTTGTGTATCATATTTTAGAAAGACATATGGACGCTTAAATGAACCTGGGAGTTGACACAATTTTCGAACAAATTTAAAATTCAAAAACGCGCATTCATTTTTATGATGTAATTTTACGAAATGCAGACATATTTATGGCAAGAAATCAGCAAAGCTCGGCCCCGCAATTGTCCTTTTTTGCCTGTTCTACAGTTGGTTATCTGGGTTAATCAACTCATACTGAGTAACTGCCAAAGCGGTGCGGTTCCCACTAAAGGAAATAGGTCTCTAATAACCATAGCAGTTGTTGCGACGTTAAACAAAGATAATTCTTAAAAAGCCTCTTTTCGCAGATCCGCCCAAAAGTGCGAAAAAATGTATTATCACAGAGTGAGAAATCTTGAGCGAGTTTGAACGAGGAACACTCTTATGACGATAATTGAGAGCCCATCTCAATTTTTTTTCCTGACCTGTTTTTCGGTACCCAGCCTATTGCGCGGCGCTCGCACGTCACAGCATTCCGACGATGGGAAACGAACCGACTACGATTTAACAGGTGCCCACCCTTATATACGGCCAGCCGGGAACATTAGCGAGCTCATTTTGCACGATTCGTTGAACATACCGAATGACTGGAATTGGTGGGCTTTGGTGCCACGCTGACGAGATGAAATAACGAGAGACGTTCGATTCGACGAGGGGAATAACACGGTCGGTCGAGGGCTCGGATTTTCGATTCTGACATCCGAGATTCGTACCTCGCGCGGCAATTATTTGCACCGCGCGTTCTCTCTTCCTTCGTATGGATCGTACGTATATAACGCACGCACACCGTCGGACATGACGTTCGCGCGTCATGTCCGACATGGACTAAAGGATTTCCTGAAAAAAAAAATCTCGTTTCGTTTCTATGTTCTGTAAATTTCGTCGATTCCACCGGGCATATTCCTCACCCGAATACAATAACGAGAGCCGGAGAATGGATTCACGCGTTAATGATCGCGTTGATTCACTGGCTGCAGGTAGCTACAGAGAACTCGTTTTCCACCGACACGAATTCACGGATAATCAATAGCGGCTTCGATTCTCATCGCTCCGGGGTTTATTGTTTCAACCGTCTCGAATGTTTCGCATGAATGAACCTAAAGATTTTAGGTCTTTTAATTCGATTCTTGTTACACGAACTAAAAATTGTGAAGGTAAATTTTTATTACCCGAACTGAACATTTTCAAGGTAAATTTGTATTTACCCGACCTAAAAATTGTCAAGGTAAATTTGTATTACCCGAGCTGAAAATTGTCGAATTTTTATTACCTAAACTAAAAATCGTCAAGAAACCGATCTGAAAATTGCCAAGGTAAAAAAAGGCCAACAGCTATGCGAACAGAACGGAGGGTTCAGAAGTGTACGGAGTGGCCCGGTGAGAGGAAACCGATGTAGAGACGCCAGGAAGAGCAATCAGATGTGTACTCCCGATCGTAGATGAGCCAGAAAAAAAAATCGTCTTGCGCATCGAGCGTTTTTTCGAAACACATCAAAGTCTAGAATGACTTTGAAGGGGGGTCGCGGGCGGCAGTCGCGTGCGGCGGTTGATCTAACCAGCGAAAACTTAGCGAAAAGGCAAGCCCGGAATTCTAGCGGAGTGCGGCAAGCAACCCTCTTATTTTTTGTCAATATTGATCCAACAGCAGTTTGCGAAAAAGCAGTTTGCGCGTTGTGGCAAATATTGTTTCAACGCTTCATTTCCAAGGTTATTTCGTTATTCCACCGTACATACACTCGTCCGCCTCGAGTGCCTTTTGACGAGATCGGCTTTTGTTTACTCCCCTCTACAATTTCGAATATTAACCGTGGTTCTTTTAATTTAAGAAGAATCTCACCAACGTTTGCGCACTTTCCAACTTTGGCCGACTGGGATGAGAGATTAAAAGTAACATCATTGCAATGTGTAGGGTGAAAGTGGCGAATTTCGGATAGCAAGTCAATCAACGATATATGGACGGGTTGATTTTAGGGCGAGGTGAAACAGACGCGGTCGGTAACAAAAACTGTAATGAATGGCATTCGCAGAAGACATTTTGCGAAAAAGCAAAGTATTAGCGGATGTAGAATTCAATACCGCGCCCGATGATACTACGCGTTTACCACAAATGTCAACCATTTTTACATGTCATTGATTTGAAAAATGCAACTATCTGTCTTGCACTCATATGTCACGTTTTACCTAGTCCTATGGTAGAAAAATTCAAACATTTCTCGATGGGCTAAAAATCTGAAAAAAATCAACCATATGGGAGGTTGACATTAACGACAAAAACAATTGTTCAACAAATTACCCGACAACTTAATAATTTTTTTAAAATAAAAATGATTCATTTATTTTTTTGAATACGTATGAATTTTTTCAGAATTTTTTGTAATCTTTGAAAATCGCGTTTTTACATAACAAAAAAATCTGAAAAAATCATACGTCTTCAGAAAAATAAGCGAATCACTTTTATGAAGGAAAATAGTTAAGTTGCCGGGTAATTTGTTGAGTAATGATTGATACCTTCAACTTGTTAACAAAAAATTGAAATAATTATTCCTCAAACACAATCTTTGTAGCACCTCTCAAATCCTTGATTTTTTTCAGATTTTTATCTAATCGAAAACTATTCGAAATTTTCTCCTTAACCACTTTTCTCTTACGTCAGTGTGTGAATAATTTCAAGGGCTATAAATATACCGTTTCGTAAGAAAATCCACGTTTAGCGATTTTTCCTCATCCTAATTTTTACCCGGCGGTACATGTAGGGTGAGCGGAGAGCCTCCGGGTCGTTGTATAAAACTATCAGGATCGTTAAGGGAGCTCGTCGGCGATCCGTAGCCCTCGAGGCATTCGTCAGTTAACAAGATCCGTGGAATTCGGATCGGGTACCCAAGGTAAGGAGGTATATATGTATATATATATATATATATATATATATATATATATATATATATCTCACCGAGAGAACTAAGAGAGAGAGAGGCAACTACACTCCGAC
>JAPYZC010002250.1:0-15332 GCA_030522665.1 Ichneumoninae sp. A BG-2022a
TCAAATAATCAAGGGAGAGGGAAAGTTACTGCAATAACTGCAGTAACTGTAATTGTGAAAAAAACTGGCACGCCAAGTTTTTTTTTGTCAAGATTTTTTTTTTTTCATGTTGTACACCAAACAGTATTAATGTAAATTGGTGTTAACTATATGGTGTTGAGTGCAATTCTTAATTTACACTAAATTTCTTACACAGTCGGTGTACACCACGGCAGAGTACTCGGTTAACACAAAATTGATGGACCTATATATACACCGCGGTGGTGTTAAAACGGTGTTAATTTTAATACCGATTTTTTACAGTGTGGTAAAATATCCGTATGATTCCGATTTAAATGTAGCTCAGGCAATTCCCATTCAGAACAATAGAATTCACCAGTTTCTTCCTGCAGGTTCCTATTAAATATTGCTACGGATAGGGGTTGGCGCCGATAAGATCCGATTGACGTAAATGGCTGAATATTCCCATTGATACCAATTCAAGAATTTACCATACCATTAATATAATTTCCGATTGAACTTCATTACTTCCGACTAAATACCAATAGGATAAGTCCATGTAAAATCGAATACACAGCAGCAGTCTACAGTCGATTTATTCGTCCAGGTACATAGTATTACCTATTTATTCCCATTGAGTACAAGAATGGTTATGAATTGGAAATACCCCTGACAAAAAACTCATTCATACCGATTAATTTTTTTTTATTGGTTTTAATAGGATTTTCTAAGCAGGGCGGCCAATCTATTCGAATTTTGGTGTAATCCCGAGTGTATCGACAATCTGTGAGCCCCAGAGGTGAAATGAGCCAACGTGGCAGCTCGCGCCCTCAAAAGTTGAGTAATATTTATTGTACTGCGAATCCTTGCGAATTATATATGTGTGAGTTCCGACCGCAACGGCGAACTGCTGTAGAATATAATCGTCGAGCGACGTGGTCGCGCGAGTGAACGTACTTTTTTTAATTTTTTTTTAGGTTTATTTTTAATGTGTTCAGTGTGACGCGGTTTGAGAGTGACTTTTGTGATATAATGATGGATTTGTACGTTTATTAATTGGCTAATTTATTTGAAAACGCAAGGAAATGTTCGGCAAGAATTTTTTAAATTGAGTATTAATAAATTATATTTGTAATAGCCAGATTGATAGTGGGTATTTCGGTTTTGCGTTTAGATATTTTACACGGAAAAGGGGATTTTTCAAACCAGAAATAACATTTCCCTTAGATAACGTGACTTCTGGTCACAAAACAAAACTTGCAAACCGGAAGTCACGTTTCCCCTAGCTGACATCACTTCCGGTCAAACAATGAGATTTTTTAACCGGAAGGAAAGTTCTTACCGAAGAGATAAACGGCATGGAGATATTACTATGTTAGACAAGGTGTTTCTTGGTACCCAATCAGGTAATGGTGACACGTCTAGCGCGAGTGAGGAACCGCGAGGTATTAGTTGTTAAGCCCCTTTTGACACTCTACAAGAGTTCCGCACCAAAGGCTATCGAGGCGAGACGATTCGTGAGGACGCACGATGTTTCAGTGCTCCCCTCACGTTTCGCTTGTGGGAAAGATAATTCGCGAGGGCGCACGAAGATTCAGTGCTCCCCCACGTTTCGCTTGCGGAAAAAACGATTCGTGAGGGCGCACGAGTATTGAGTGCTCCCCCACGTTCCGCTGACGGGAAAAACGATTTGGGAGGGCGCACGAGGGTTCAGTGCTCCACACGTTTCGCTTGTGGGAAAAACGATTCGCGAGGGGGCACGAATATTCAGTGCTCCCCCATGCTTCGCTTGGGGGATAGTAGATTCGTGAGGGCTCACGAGTATTCAGTGCTCCCCCACGTTTTACTGATGGAAAAGACTATTCGGGAGGGTGCACGAGGGTTCAGTGCTCCCCCACGTTACACTGATGGGAAAAACTATTCGGGAGGGCGCACGAGGGTTCAGTGCTTCCCCACTTTTCGCTCGCGGGAAAGGTATTCAAGAGGAAGCACGAGGATTCGGTGCTTCTACCCGACTGCTACATTTGGGTGATTCGGCCGCCTTATATAGGTAAACTGCACCGACCGCCGAACCAATGGCGTGAGAGCTGTAGTGGGGAGCCAATGCAGCACGGTTGTCCGCTCGCGCTCGGGGTCCCAGCCGAATTACCAATGAGAGATTTGGGGCCGTCAAAGACCGGAGTCGAACGGACGAACCAACCCCGTGCGCGTGTACGCGCACAGCTCGTCGCTCGATGCGGGTTCTGGACATTTTAAAATATATTTAGCGGTAGACATTTTGGGGGATAGACAGTTGACCGAATGCGAAACTTGCATGATGACCAACCTCATCATATCGAAAGTCTCTAGCGCAGATTAAGTCCGAAATCTTTAAACTAAATATATTGAAGGAATCCATGGTTGAATGCAATTTCCGTACAGAATCCCCCAATAGGTTTGCATAATCTATTACAAAAGTTTAATGGTACAATGATTTTGTGATTAATATAAAAATCCCGATACAAGTCACAATCATGATACAAGTTTCGCATTCGGTCAACTGTCTGTCACCCGACGTTTCCTCCAGATGACATCGCTTACGGTTGAAAACGAGATTTTTAAACGGGAAGTGTCGTTTCCCTAGATGACGTCACTTCCCGTCGAAAAACTAGATTTTTAAATCGAAAGTGATATTTCCCTTTGAAGACGTCACATTCGTTCTGACAATGAGATTATCAAACCGGACGTGATGTATTTCTGGTATACATCACTGCTGGTCGAGAAATGGTGGGAAAAAAACATCTCTCGGAAGGATAGAACCCGACGTACCAAAAAGACATCTGGTACTAAAAAGTCATCTAAATGGATTACATATTTCCGTCCCGATCATAACTATAAACTATCCGAACGGATATATGTAATCCAGATTTTTTCATATTCGACTTTTTGCTACCCGGTTGCAGATCAGCCAATTCGAAGTATAGCAATTAATAGCGAAAATTTATATCTAAAAATATATCCCCGTATACTCATAGTTTCTCATCGTTTACCATTTATTCGTCTGTTATTTTACCGGTTATTTACCGAATTATCTTGTTTTAAAACTAGATACAGCGTCTATAAATTCTTGTATCTAAATATTTAAAAAGGGCGCACTTATTACTTGAAATATCGCTAAGAAAATAATTTGTCAACCCGACAGTTCGCGCATTGTAAGTGAACTAGAGCTAACCCAGTGGAACCTGTGTCGTGCTGCACTGCCATGCTTTTGTCGCGCACGCGGTTACACATTCGCTTCGATTAATTCGTCGCTCCCAACAAAGTCTCATTATTTCTACGTAACTACCACCACAGCAGCGTCCTTGCGGATAATAAAACTACCAGGGTTATCGAAATTGTTCGAAAAATAATCATTTTCGGACAATGACAATGGTAAGTCTTGCCGGTGTTTCGAATCCACTGTGAGTCACATGCGAGGTTCACTGGCCGGCAATTTGCCGATTACTTCGTTCCCGAATAAATATCTTCATATACAAAAAATTCATATCAGGCATCTATCTTTAGCCTCGTCTCTAGCCACTTTGTCTTATCGTGTCTTTAATCGTTTTTGGGTGAAATTCACCATTCCGCACCACTGACAATCCTGATAGGTTAACTCTTTATTCGGTTCCTCGCTGTGCATAAATTCTCTTGTCTATATTTATCAAATTTCGGGAAAAAAAAATAATTATTAAAAAAAAGAATATCCAAAGAGAAGAGGAAGTTTTTGCATAAATAATAATTTTCTTTTCTATAAATTTCCTAAAACGTGTTATCAGTCATTAAAGGGTTAGAAAACAATTTTATCCGCCTATCATCAGCTCACAGTCGTGTCGTGAATAATGTTGGTTCCATGCAAATTGTTTTACAGGTTTGACAACATTAATGGACTAACGAAGTAGAAAATAAAAGGAACCTACAAAGATGAGTATGACGGCGTGTGACGTTCAGGGCTCTTTGAAGGAGGCTCTCTACGAGACGTTGAACGGAATTCTATCGCCGCACAGAGACACACGTCAGGCTGCGGAGCAGAGGATACAAGCCTTGGAAGTTACCGATGACTTTGGAATTCATTTGACAGAATTTGTTGTCGATCCCAATGGCGCTTTGCCCATTCGTCAATTGGCGTCTGTTCTTCTGAAGCAGTACGTCGAAACCCACTGGTGCTCGCACGCTGACAAATTTAGGCCGCCGGAACTCAAGCACCCAACCAAGGAAAGAATCAAGGAGCTGTTGCCTCTCGGACTCAGAGAATCCATCAGTAAAGTAATAAAATTTCAGCAGAATAAATTTTAACTGCCTGCAACATTAATTAATATCATTATTTACAAAATGTTTTTTTTTTTTATGTTACCAAATTGTTTTTGTCATAGGCTTTTACACCGTATAATTAATTTACTTTGTACAGGTGCGAGCTTCGGTAGCATACGCGATATCGGCGATAGCTCACTGGGACTGGCCCGAAAATTGGCCGGGGCTTTTCGATATATTGGTGAGCTGTCTCAGCGGCGACAGCGAATTCGCCGTTCACGGAGCGATGAGAGTCTTGACCGAATTTACTCGAGATCTCACAGACACGCAGCTTCCCAACGTAGGACCCGTGATACTTCAAGAAATGTATAGAATATTTCAGAGCGAGAACGTGAGAACTCCTGTTCATAGTTGGATGATACACATTTTAGAAAAAAATAATTTTTATCTATAGCAATGACTTACTTCTTGCAGCAATACTCGATAAGAACCCGTGGACGGGCGGTAGAAATCTTTTCAACGATCGCAACCCTCGTCGCTTCAACAGGAACTTATCAGAAAGGTTTCACACAGCAATATTTACAACCGGTTATACCTATGTTTACGGAGAAATTCGTCCAATGCTTACGAGTTCCTAACGGTCCGACGAGCGACAGCGGTCTGAAGACCGATATAATCAAAGCCATCAACTGTCTCGTAACTCATTTGCCGAAATACGTTACTAATTTTTTGACACAAATATTGCCTCCCATCTGGGACACGCTGATGCAGAGTGCTAAGGTTTATCAGGAGGAGACTGTGAACGGCGACGATGGAATTAATGAGAAAGAAGTCGACTCGGATGGTGAGAAAAATGTTTGCATGACGATAATGTGAAATTCCTTTAAAAAATTCTTAATCTACCTTTAATTTTATTTATTCAGGTGAAATAATCAATTTTAACAATTTGATTATCGCGACCTTCGAATTCATGCACTCGCTGATAGATCGTCGAGTAATCGATCACAAGAGATTTTCGAGCCTTCTGGATAATCTTCTCCAGGAAATTATGTACTATATGATAATATTTATGCAAATAACCGAGGAGCAGATCGAACTTTGGACGAACAATCCGAGTCAGTTTGTGGAGGAGGATGATCAGGGTTTCGCTTACAACGTTCGGATATCGGCGCAAGAATTATTGAGCGTGAGTTACTGTTAAACCAGCGATGCTTCGCTGGGGCGTCGTGACGGATGGTTTTCGTTCGATGATCAAACATTTTCCGTCCCGCAGGCTCTCGTCGCGCATTCCGAGGTGACATCGATAAATGCACTGTGCCAAGTTATTTCTCGGCACATTGAGGAAACGAGCAGACAACGAACAGTCGCGACTGCCGCCGGTGGAGCCGTCGATCAGAATTGGTGGAAAATTTACGAATCATCGATTCTTGCTCTTTGCGTCGTCAGAGACGAAGTTATGCAGATGTCGCAAGCTGGATCTCTGCGTTTCGATCTCGTCGGATTTTTAGATAGCGTCGTCCTCACCACGCTCAATGACTCTGGTGAAATGTCGACATTTTTATGTTATCGAAATTCATAAGTCACTATGGATAAATTAATTTAGGCTTTTACTAAAATTGCATTTCTTTTTTTAGGTGCCCACTCGTTTCTTCTGGGCCGTTGTCTCTGCATCGGTGGTCGTTACGCGCGTCAACTACCGCCAGAAATGTGCTCGAGATTCCTCGAGGCCACGGTCCACGGTTTGCTGGAGAATCAGCCAGCCTGTATTCGCATAAGTGCGGTGAAAGCCGTATACTGGTTCTGCGAAGCTTCGATATCCGGAAATCCGGCAATAGAGAGTATAATGCGCAATCATTTGCCGGCTATATTCCAGGGAATATTTAGCCTGACCAGTCAACCGACCAGCGAAGTGCTCACTCTCGTTATGGAAACATTCGCCGTTCTAGTCACGGTTTGCCTTACTTCTTTCGTTATTGTTCTAAATTTCTAATCCTTTGAGACACAGCTAGAGATGTGCGCCGACTTGGTGACTGATTATTTTTGTTGTCTATTGACTGTCACGTGACCGTCAATTGACAACAGCGACGTTAACTCTAAAAACCTCTACGGTCCCAACTTCAACATTTACAAAGAAGCAATCATGTTAATCAAAAAAAAAAAAATCTATTTTTTATTCATTTCATAATATTGTTTCATTGATGAATTAATTGATAAAAAAATTAAAATACGAATCATTACGACGTCACCGGGAACGAAAAATCCCTTTGATATTAAATTGATAAAAAGCTGACCAAATTTGTAACAAAAAAAAATTACGTTCCAATCCCAACTAGATAGATATTTTTCGCTGTTTTGACCATATTTGTGATCCCGAACATAAATGAAGATCACAACAAATATTTTCTGGAATCAAAAAAAGCAGTCAATTGACGGTAATTTTTTGGTACATTGACGCTTCCAAAAAATTACCGTCACGGCACATCTCTAAGAATAGCAGTTTTTCTCAACCGTCCTAAACTAGTGTATGTTCCAGATGTCTCCCTATTGTCATACATGAATATTCGATTTTTTAACAGATCGACAAAGCTTTCACAGCGAGCATCGAGAACAAGATTTGTCCATTCACGATAGCAGTCTTCCTCAAGTTTCACAGCGATCCGGAGATCCTTGCTTTGTGCCAAGATATATTCAAGGCTCTTACGGAAAATCCTCAATGTATCGGACCACTACAAACTCGAATCGTGCCAACGTTGATCAGTATGATGGCCGTCAATCCGATGGATAAAACCAAAGACGGTACGACCCTCAATCATCGTTTATTTTCAAGCAATTACAATTATTGAATTGGGATTTCTTAATTTAATGGATTTCTTCTCCCATCTATTTGAACTATTTATTCAGAGGGTACTCGTGGCGCGGCCCTGGACGTGCTGCAAGTCCTGGTTCAATATTCCCCGAGACCAGTCAGCGCCGCGCTCGTGGAGAACGCCTTTCCCGCCGCTTGTCACTGCATTCTCAATTCCGAGGACAATGGAACTCTTCAGAACGGCGGTGAGGTGATTCGTATGTATCTGTCGGTCGCCGCGAGACAGGTCACCGATCACCGGGACACTGATGGATGCACTGGTTTGCAATATATTCTTCAAATAGTTGCACAGCTTTTGAATCCAAGGGTAAGAATAAAAATAATCCCGATTCACATCGAATTATTTTAAGCGATTTTATATCAATATCGAGCTACTAAAAAAATGATAAAATGTCTAATTCGAAATTGTTCGATACCCAGTCGAGCGAATTCACGGCCACGTTCGTCGGTCGATTGGTGACGACGTTGATAAGAAAAGTCGGCAGTACGCTGGGCGAACATCTGGATCTTCTGCTGAAAGCAGTTCTCAGCAAGATGCAACAAGTCGAGACGCTGACGGTTATGCAGAGTCTATTGATGGTGTACGCTCATCTGATAAATACGGAATTCGATGCCGTGTTGAATTTTCTGTCCACCGTGCCGGGACCGACGGGCGAAAGTGCTCTCGCTTTTGTACTCGCTGAGTGGGTCGGCAGGCAGCACTTATTTTTCGGTGGTTACGACAGAAAAGTCACGACCGTCGCGTTGTCGAAAATATTGGAGCACGGAGTGACGAACGATGATTCAAGGTTGAACGAAATTACCGTCAAAGGCGAGGAAATTTTCACAGGTAATCATTCGACAGCATCCTCCAATCGTCAACAACTTCGAACAGCTGATATAATGCTTGATTCGTGCAATTTATGGTTGGATTTTTTTTTTTTTTTTAAGAAAACGAGCCTGGTGTCAGGACGAGAAGCAAAGCCGCGACGCAGCCTTATCAATGGACGACTATACCCGTTCTCGTAAAAATCTTGAAATTAATTATTAACGAACTCTCAAATGACATCGAGGCTGTTGACGCGAATGAAGGCAGCGAGGTTCGTATACATAGGTGTCGAGCTTGAAAATGTAAAAAAAAAATGTTTGTAGAGAAACTAAACACGGTTTTTCCTTTTTAATTCAACAGTCCGAAGACGACGATAACGAAGAGGACGACGATCCAATAATACATCCGGGCGACGGTACGGATTTACTGCGTAAGTTTGCCTAAGCTGCGAATCTATTAATTTAATTACAATTTAATTTTCGAATGTGTATTTTTCCCTCTAGGGATCACTGACGAGGACGAAGAAAAGGAGGAGGATCCCGATCTTCTTCAAGATTCGATTTATCATCTAAACTTAAATCAGTACCTGCGAGATTTTCTAACAAACTTCTCGTCTCATCACTGCTTTCCCGCGTTTGTGCGGCATCTCAACGCGCATGAGTGCAAGATACTCACGAGTTTGAATATAAATGCGACGTACGCGTAAGAAGTTTGAAAGACAGAAAATAAAAACAAAAGAACAGATTAAAACTATAAATTAAGTCTTGTAATTTTTCATAATAAAGCAATCTATTGTTTATGATTTTTTCGTTGATCGATACAATTTTCATACCTATTCGAGCATCGCGGAGCTACGTAGTACAGGAAACATATTAGGAACCATATTAGACAACCAACCAATATTGACTTTATCTTTGTTTTGTTTTCATTTTTATAGAGGAAGCAACACTTCGAGACACTGATCTAACGATAGTTGTTTTCTGTGTATTTATGCCATTTCGCAGAGACGTTTATTATACATATCTACAAGCCTAAGCCTAGTATATTTGTCATTTATGTACTCTTACAATATTTATCTTCGTGTAAAACATCCTAATGCTAAAACTTATTTTCATCGTCATATACGTTATATATATATACTAGTATGTACAAAAATCGAGGATTTCGGAGATCGTAACGTGATCAGTGCTTTTTCTCGTTACTCGAAGGAAATCTGTGCTGGTTGACGGCGATTTTTTTTTTTCGTTTAGTTTTGATCTTTTTCTTTGCATGTTCTACCGTGAGAAAGAAGGAAGACGGCGGTATAACCGAAGGAAAACTGACTTTCCCGTGTTTTACGTGCCGATTCAGCCGATTATTCGCGTATAAGCATAGTTATTTTTTAATTTTTGAGTCGTTTAGACGGTAGTGACGGAAAGAAGGCCCATGAGCTTTCCACCGGATCCAGGCACACCACCGGTACCACCGCCGACTCTGTTCCCGTGTACCAGCATCTCTTGAACAGTCGTAAAGTCGTCAAGGGCACCCTTCTTTCTCGCCATCTTCTTGTGACTGAGTTCTACGATGTTGAGAGGCTTTTTCGCAATTTTATCCTCAGTGTACTCGGATATCAGAGGATCGTTGTTGCTCTGTTGCAGTTGAATCTGCTGCTGCAGTATCATCTCCTGTTGACGCTGCTTTCTTTCTCTCGCACGCTCGAGCTGTCGCTTGCGTTCTTCTTTGGTCCAGTACCGTCCAACCTACAGTGCCAGAAAACGAAATTAATTTTTACAGGTTCAAATTGTTGCTTTGCTTCCTCATACAGGAAGCTATGTTTTTGTAATAAAAATAAAATAAAAATTGGGGACTTTAATGACGGAGTGCTTAAAATAGTTTAAAACGTTGAGAAATGCGATTTTTAGCTGGCGAGTTGAAATTTGGCACGCAAGTAGAGTTGTGACGTCTCTTCGCTCGGTGCAATTTTCATGAAGATAAGCCCGGTTTGAGATTTTACGCGATTTTGGAATTCTTCAAAGGGTGCGGTAGCTCTAACTTGGAAACATTTTCAGCTATCATTCTAAAATTGCATACAAATATAGTACTATGATAGAAGACTATATAGTACTATGAAAATGCATATAAACGGTTAGATTTTATAAGATTTTGAAATTTTAGAATTTTTCAAAAAATTTGTTTTTTTTTACATTCGTCACGCGTTTCTGAATGAAACATGACGAAAAATTAAATGAGGTTGTAAAATACCCTCAAAACAACGAATTATGCCAATTTCAGTTAGCGATTTGCTACAATAAATTTAGCGGTAACTATTGACAGTTTCAATTTTGTGAGGTGTAGACATTTTTTAAAGATGACCAAAAAAGGAGAAAAGTAATTTGCATATGGCTTCCTCATTTATTAGAATTTTGCACATAACTTCCTTTACAAGGAAGCCAAAAATTGATCAGCGATCATTCTTATAGAGAAAGTTATGCGCAAAATTGTAATAAATGTGGAAGCCATGTGCAAATTACTTTGCAGCTTTTTTCTTTGAGGTTTTGACGGTATTTTCCCCACCATTCTCATATTTTTTATTTAATTTTCATGCGAAATTCCGAATCGGCAGAAATGCCATAAAAAGATCATAAAATAATAATGGTTATTCAATGTACGTGTCCGAAAAAAATTAGGATCACATAATCTTCCTGCAGAAAACAGATACATCGCATCATACCTTCATCTCGGACATGGTATCATCTTCCGTGGTATGCCCGGCGCGCTCCTCGGATATCTTCATAGCTCGATTTCTAAGCACGCGGCTTCTTACGGGCCTTCTCGCGATGTATCTCGTACCATCTGGTCGTCTCTTGACTTTCCACTCCATCTGCACGTCACCCTTGTCCTCCGGTGGATTCCACGAGTTCGTCGTAGCGCAGACTTGCTGACTACCGATAAACTGATACTGCGTCAAATTCGGAGCTTGAAAATTTCCATGGGACTTGGATTTTCTCGTGCCTCCGGTCTCTCTCGTCGTGAAGTTTTTACGATTCAACGCTTGCTTGAACAATTGCTGTTGGAGCATCATTGTTTGCTGAAGATTCGCTACGTTCGTGTACATCGTGTCAGCCGGCAAGGTCGTGCTGCCGCTGACGTTCGTCGTATTGTCTCTCTCGCGATGCTGATGATGGGACGATGTTTTCTTCGACGTTTGACTCTTGCCCGTTTGTTTCGCTGTCGGTGTCACCGGCATTGGGCAGGAACATCCAATTTTTTGCGACACCATCGGTGCGATCGTCGGCGGACAAAGTACCAACGTACTCTTGTGATGATCTTTCTCAACTTGATGAAGCTCCAGTGTCAGTGGATTACTGTGACAAGATTCGCCGGTATTGTAAGCGCTCGAGCTGTCCTTTTCCTCGCCTGAACTGTTGCTCTTTGACGAAGAGTTCCACGGTTTGGTGGGATTCGTCTGCTCGTTCTGCTTCTGTATCCGCTCGCGATTCACTCGAATCCAGTGCTGATGGTGCTCGTAAGGAGACGAGTAAATCGGCTCGTTGTCGGATTCCGGGATAGTTTCGTAAATATGCTCGGTATCGCTCCAAACGTGACTCGAGTAAGCCTCGACGAGCTTCACTGCGGTATTGGCCGACGATCCTATTATCGGTTGGGCTCGAAGACCAATGCTCTCGACTCGCTTTGTACATTCCTTGAGGGCTTCTTGAAGCCACTGCTTGCGATCCTCGCTCTGGTGAGCCGGCGATGTAACGGATTTGCCGGATTTTTGGGAATTCTGAGAGGAAGTTGTAGACGAAGAGTTCGGCGGAAGAGCGGCTGGTGCTGTGGTGGATTGTTGAGCAGTGTGAGACGGCACAGGTGGAGCTGAACGAACGGTTGAGGAATTTACTTCGTTATCCTTGTTGTTGGACTCTTGCTGTTGCTGTTGCTGCTGTTGAGGCTGCTGAGGCTGTTGCAGCTGTTGCTGACGGATCAGCTGCTCTATCATACTGTTCTGGTAGGCTGGAATGTTGTCCGGGGAGACTGGTGGAGAGCCCTGGAAAAAAATTTTACGATATGCTCATTAGTTATTAACTAGTGACAGGGTGTTTCGCACTCACAGTTTTTGTCCTTTGTTTTCCTAGCATACAAATGCCCATCCCATACGCTACAATTTTAGCACTTTAGTTTTATAGCATATAGAATGGAATTCGACGTGTATATGTGTGTACAACGCTATGCTTTTAGGACTGCAGCATTGGATGCCGTATTTCAGGTATGACGTCACTTGCGATCGAAAAATGAAATTTTCGCTCCGGAAGTGTCGAATTTGCGGTATGACGTCACTTCCAATCGACAAATGAGATTTTTAAACGGGAAGTAACGTATTTCAGGGTTGACGTAACTTTCGTCGGAAAATAACATTTTCAAACAGAAAGTGAAGTATTTCGGGCTGAAAATAAGATCTTAGAATAATCAGGGCCTGGGGGCAGATGTAGGAGGACGCCTAGATCTTTAAAAAAATGGGGCAAGAAAAGTAACAACTTTCCAAAATATATATATTATATTGGATGGGGTAGAATTACATTAATTCCATGCATGTCTTTAGTAGACAAAATTCGACATTTACCACCGGCTATCCTTCGTCAATTGCATTCCTAGCTATTGCGTATTCCTATTATTCCATATGTCGAATTCCATTCCATATGCCACGAAAACCGAGCGGCCCAAATTATACAATGTGAAATGGAATTACATTAATTCCGCGCACATGTCTGAAACGCATGACTCTCAAAATCGAGCGGTGAAACCATGATCATTGATCACCCCGTGAATTTATTATTATGTAGAATTATTACCCTTATTTGTTGATGGAGGAAATGAATAAATTATTTGCCGACGAAATGCAGTTGAACATTCTTTAATACAATTATTAGAGGAATCTCGATCTGTTGTTTTTTCGATTATATTCTTTATAATCGAAAAAAAAACAAATCGATTATAATCATCTCAATTGCTGCAGTTTGAAATTTGCATCTTACTTTCGTATTCTTCTCCACGATATCAATAATCAAAATTTCATTCCTAGCATTTTTTGGTAACATTTATAACATATATAACTTTCTGTATGGTTTTCAACCAAATTATCTCAATTACCTGAATGTATATGCGTCTGTCATCGTACTCGTCATCCTGAAAAGAAGAAAAAAAAGAAAATAACGACGAGTTTTGAGTGAGAAGCTTTCATGTTCAAAGTACACTTTTTTTCGTCTCTTTAATGCGTACCTGGTACAGACCATGACTGACGAGTATGGTAACCGCGTTCTTCGTCTCTGCAAAGAGATTTTCCGTCTGTTCTTTGTTCGCCACATCCTTGCCATTCACCTGTAACGAGAGTATTCACGCAACGTTATAGTATACGATACGACGGTGTACTACGATGGAAGGTATATTCAATAAAAATTAATGATTTGAGAAAAAGAAGGGGGAACCTTTCGACTCTACCGTGTTTGAATGTCGTACGAGGGTCGTACTGGAATATATAGCAGTTGAACATTTTTTTACTTTACACATATGTATATTCCTTTCATGAAAATGAGCCGTCGAGACTCGGTGTGGGGTTGCAAGACAAACCCTATCGAGTGTGGGCGCGGATGCGGGACGACAAAGGCAAAAGGAATCGGAGTAACGAGGGTCGGGCTCTTCCCGATTCATTGAAGAAGCGTGTGAAGAGCCCGTCATCCTCTCGCCTGGGGCCCAGATGACGATCTTCGAAGGCTTTCAATTGTTCAGATACCAAATGATTAACGATCAGCTTGACTCCGGAAAAGAGAAAATACAACAACAACAAAAAGACATTGAGTGCACAGAGTACGAAAATAAAAATTTTGATCAATGATCAAAATTGTATTTTTTTTTTTTCATTCAAATTTTTATCAATAAATAATCAACAATTTTTCTGAATTTTGTACTTATTCTAGCATCCCTCGCTGGTCGAGGATTTCTCGGAGGAAAATGTGTCATCCATTCGATATAAGATGTCTTTACCGATTCTTCATCTCAGCCCCGACCCGATAAATTATCAAGATTGTATTTTTTTCTTCACATTTTGATAAAGGAATGATCAACAATTTTTTCGCAATTTTGATCTTATTCTAGCATCCCTCGCCGTTGGACAATCTCTCGGAGGAAAGTGTGCAGCCCCACAGCGGACGGATGAGGCATATGTGACAGCCGCGCTATAATTACAAGGTACAACGAGATTCCATCGTATGTCGACAGGAAAGGAGGGTCGGACGATAGTTAACGGGAATTCGAATAGAGATCCTTTGAGGCCGTTGGCAGAGTTAGCTGTAGAGCTTATGGCGGTTAATGCCTTACACACGACGGTAATGGTAGGGAGTAGGAGCGAGGGGTGTTCAGGGTGCGAGAGGGTTGATGAGAACAGACCAGACGAGGCGGAGGCGGCAGATTCGCCGCCTGGGCATTACCCTCTAACCAGTTTCTCCTCTTCTCGCTCAGCTCGCCATCCACCACTTTGCGCGAGTAATGATAATCTGCCTAACGGGATTAGTACTCGAGAAAGCGGGTGAGAGACACACTGTGGGCTACGGAGAGCGGGGCGGAAACCCTCCCCCAGTTACCGAGCGCCTTCGTGCAGAGTCTCGAGATCGAAGGGCGAGCACGTTTCGGTTCTGCATAATATCACCGGCAAATACTGATTGATAATCCGAGCGGTAAATCCGCCGGCGATAAATTACTCGAATATCAAGCTTGTAATAGTCTGCAACAGAATCGTACGGATTAACCCGGTATCGATGGTGGTTAACATTCCGCAGAGGCATCGGTACACTGAGAGAAGGGTCTGATAGAAATTACTATAAATCTGGTGAAGACCGACGGAACTTTCAGGTACATGGAAACTACAGCGACATCCTGGCCAACATACGTATTAAGCCTAACATATTCTGCTACAAAATATGGTAATTTGTGCTATCGATGATATTAGCCGAATCGCCCGTAGTTTTTGTTAGAAAAAAACTATAAATTCTTCTTATTAGTAGAAAGTATAGTAATCGTTAGCGTCGCGATTGCGAAACGTTTTTTTGTTGAGGCCTGCGTATGCAAAGAAAAAATTCGTGAACGTATTAATCATTATATAATATTATATCATAGGACAAAAACATAGACGTTGACAAAAAATAAAACCCAATATAGAGATTTCGTAAAATGTATATTAAAGTAAAGTATATTTCGGTACAATGTTTATACATTATACCGGCATATTCTGTCGATAAATCTTTTTTATTGTATATTTAATTTTTTACTGTGTGTTTATTGTATTTTGTTTTTCCCATGCTAAAATTGAATAGCTACGTTTGTAAAAGCAGTCATATACGCAATATTTTGCCAGTCCGC